>MU158795.1:3354986-3476869 GCA_015888305.1 Antheraea pernyi
TTGGATTGTACTGTGCTCACCATCAGGCACAGTGCAGTCACTCTGCTGTGCTACGAAAAAAAAAAAACATGAAATTCGTTAATTCTCTTCAATGTCGGCAACACAATAGTGATACCACTGATGATAAGCGATAGTAACCATTTATCATCAGGTAGGCCGTCGGACTGTTTACTACAGCTTAGCAAAAAAAAAGACATTGCAGGCGCCCATAAATGTAAATAATTTTTTTTTCTTCAGCTAGTTTCGTTTATATATATCCAAATGTTAATCGGCAGATTAAAAAATGTTTATTTCATTATTACCGGCATGATCTAAATACTAGAAACTGTGACAAACTGGTCGTCCCATGTTTCAGACTTAGCAAAACCAGTAATAGTTTCTTAGGTAATAGTGTTAGGTTTTACAATAGAGTCCCAAAACATATTACCGATTTGCCGGACTGTAAATTTAAGCGCCACGTCAAGCGGGTTTTATTGTCGAAAGGCTACTATAGAGTGGATCAATACGTGAACGATGGTGACGTCTGGAATTGACTCCTCTCTGTGCATCCACTACGTATTATACGTAACGTAACGGTATTGTAACGTATAATGTATTTGAAATATATATATATATGTTAAAAAGATGTACCCAATCGAGTTTCTTGCCGGTTCTTCTCGGTGACTGGGTTGTTTTCCGAACCGGTGGTAGTTTTGACGTTCATAAGCGCCTTATTAGGGCCTAAACTGAATAAAGTATATTTGATTTGATTTGATTTGAAACACGTATGGAAATGTTCCGGCAAATGCGCGTGAGAGCCAGTCCCACTAGGTTCAACATGCTTGGACCTTGGACCACATCGTTACTTAACATCAGGTGAAATTGTGGTAAGACACTAAAAAATTACACCACTTAACTCTAAATTCTATTTTTATTATTTTATTTTAACAATGATTAATATTTCCAGTAAAGACATGACGCGTATTTAAAATGACAAATTAAAAATATTTGTGGTGTGCTAAAGATGGTTTCAGGTGTTTCAATGAAATTAATTTTGTAATAACAATTTATACAACAGGTACGTAAAATATTAATAACAATATAATACGAACTGAATGAATAATAATGCTAATGGAATATATATAAGAATAAGCTTCATTATCATTTGCCCGATCTCCTTGTAATTTACCACACCTATCTTCTTCTTCTTCTTACCCTTATTCCACATAAGTAGGGGCGGGGCAACATGTTTGTCATGTTGTGGTATATGATTTGGCTTCATTTTTACGATCGGCCGCCTGCCTGACATCAACCCTCCTTGGGATTATTTTGTTGTACCACTGTATCTATGATTATTATTATATAGTTACGAAGTCTGATGGGCTCTTTTAACCTTAAAATTTTTCGTTCCGGTTAAAAACGAAGTTCTTCCAGATTATGGTTTGCATGCTATATTGCCATTTTTTTTCAGGATTCGTGGTTTCAGATTCTTCACAGTAATAATATTATAATATTAGATATAATAAACCATTATAAAAATACAAAATATGAAAACTATAATAGAAAAATAGATGCAAATAAAATTTACCACACCTATATCAAAATATATAGAAGGCTTATATGCAATCTTTTTTATTACTATCCATTATACAATACAATATATATATATAAATATAGATATAAATATATCTATTATCACAAATAGTAGTTACAACAAATAATAATATAAGCTGATAATAATCGTATTTAGAAACGTAGGAACTTTTAGCAATTTATAAAAATACCATAAATAAAAAAGTAATTATAACTCATGTTATGACGATAAACAAAATATTATGATGTAAAAAAGATTCAAGAAATAATAAACAAGACTATAACTACCGCACCTTATTGTGGCAGGTGTTATCAGGTACATAAAGCAAGCAAAATAAATTAAACGGCTGATTCAGACGTTAGTCATTCGGTTCGTAAAACAACTGTCTAAACATCAGTAAAATAATCAATTCCATTGACGATGACTGAAGATATGATTCAAGTCTAAATAAACTCTATTAGATTGCAAATAATCTGAGAAATAATACTTTATTCTTTATTCATTATTTTATTATATTCTCTACAATGAATATTTAAAACTTAATGAAGCTCTATTAGATTTCATTAGTTCTAAGTAAAAAAGATGAATAAACTCATTCGGTGTTATAACAAAAAAGTTAAAAACTTTGTTTAAAAAGGTTTCGAATTAAACGCACCGCGCTCGCCCGATGCAAGTTAGCGTTATCTTTTTTCGCAAGTCTAACCTAACGTAACCAAAGCGAGACAAAAGAGCAAGATGGCGAACATTCAACGACCGCGGTGAATTTAATTCGAAACCTTTTTAAAGCAAGTATTCAATACGTATTTAAATTTTGTAATAACTCCGATTTAGTTTTAACTCATTTTTTTCTGTATTTCAAATTATTGTTTTGCTATGAAAAATAGTGAAAAAATTGTAAAATTCAATAGATATTTTGATATCAGCGAATACATTTATTCAAGCAAAACAAGATACAAACAAACCATAATGAATTGACCTGTTTTTATATAGTATAAAAATTTATAATACGGAAAAACAACGAATCTGCATCATCCATTATCGTAAACCCTCAAAATCAGTGACACGTGACAAGCTATCTTATTAAACATAATGACTGAACGGGCAGATTCCATTAAGATCCGACAGATCCCATGTTGCTTCTATTTAAATTAAGTGACAGATTTGCAATCAATTTGAACACAGCCCTAATTTAACTTCCGTTCAATTTAACATTAACAGTTGTTTGCTGTTCTTATAGCATTTAATTTTTAATTAACTAATTAAAAGTTGTAATTAACGCTTTACATCCTGTATCCTTACACAAAGCTCAGATTTATATAAATTTTCATTATATTAAAAAGATGTAGGTCAAAATAATGACAGTTTTAAGCCACTAATTCGCTGTAAACTCCCAAAGTTAACTATGGACCAGTAATTTTCTTGATACCAGAAGATTAGCACGCGAGTATATTTTTTTTTCGAACTGTCTACGCTATTGGCCTACTAAGGCCTCAACAGCTTCACCGGACTACAACCGAGTATAAAGAAAGAAGCTTCTTATAGGCTTTTTTATATCATAGAAGGCAAACGAGCATATGGGTCACCTGACATTAAATGATCACCACCGTCCATAGACACTTGCAACACCAAAGGAGTCGCATGTGCGTTGCCAGCCTGTGTTTGGGGGAAGGGGAAGATAAGGGGGAGGGGAGAGGCAAAGGGAGGTGGGCCTCCGGCGTTCTCACTTACCGAACGAAACGCAACAATGCAAGCACTGTTACTTCACGTCGATTTTTTGTAAGAGGGTGGTACTACCCCGGGCGAGCCGACCCATTCATGCTGAAACCAGTAGTAGCATCAGCGTGGCTCTACCACCTACCAAATGGCAGCAAAAGGCTGAAGATATCTAGGTTCCTATTAAAATTGGTGGATTTTGTATACCTAATTTTCATAAAATACTTTTGTTAATATATTGCCCTATAAAGTCTACAGTACTCAAAGATTACATAAAAATCGATACAATTATAACACTTTGGCGACATGTAGAAAAAATAAATGTATTACTCAGTGTAAAGCAACGGCTTATATAAACAGTTATTAATTAACATACCTCGTTTTCTGATTGACTGTATGTACACATACAGTCTTCGGCAAGCTTTTTAAGTACTCTGAATATATTTGCGTAGAACGCAACTATATGTATAAAAACGTATTAAATTACATTACGTATGTACTTCGAGACAACTTAAGCATAAATAAAACCAATCTTAGATTCTAATATTTTAGCTTTGTTTTATATTCAACTCTTTGACTATACTACATGTAAACCTGAACTTACTTGTCTTACTCTATCGCGCTCATCTCTCTTTCTGTTTTTATGACAGCCTTTTTTCGCATCATGAACGTTATACAATACATCTCAATGCAATACATCATACAATAAAAGTTGCGTTGATAAGTGTTGCAACGAAATTTGTTTTTGAAGTTATACTTCTTTTGGCGCGTTAGGAAAAAATAACGAGAGTAAATTTTTACGATGCGCGTGCACACCGTCACGAAACACCGACACCCTGAAGTTAGCTATAGTCAACATTTTGTTTCTTTGTATTTGTTGTTTATATTTCTTAGTATTAAAACTTTCAATGTATTAAATACCTCTTTTCTATTGTTAGTGTCGTATTTCTACAAACGTAGAATAAGGCAAAAGATAAAAATTTTAAAAAGATTTTTATCTTGTTACTCCAAAAAAGTATAACTTCTAACGCGTGTACATAAGTACACACACACTTTTTTATTTATTTATATTTAAATTACACTCAAACTTAAACTTTAACATATTTATTTTAAGGGAAATTCCTTCTGTTCATTTGATTTACGAAACCTACTTAACCTCTTAAATATAGAAACGAAATAATAATTTAATTTATAATTAAGGAATATCTGAATCGTAATTATCGTGTTACATGAAAATAATTATCGTGTAAACTTTTTCGTGTTTAGGGAAGCAAACGTCGCCGATTGCCACGGCTTCAACCTTCAGTAAGGTCACGGCTTACACGCTAATCGGATAATTTCAGAAGGGCGAATATTAAAGAGGTTTCTTTTACGAACTTCGACTTTACAAATCGCATGCCTTTAATCTTTAATCTATCCACAGCGGAACAGTTAAGGTCGCCACTACCGACTTATATAATTACACTACTATTATATAACTATCTTGTACTATTTTTTGTTTAATCGTCGTACTTATTTGCTAATTATACGATATTTGTTAGTATAATTGTCACATTTTGTATTTAACGAAGTTCTTGATTAAATTAATGATATGTATGGTTGTTGTAAAAATAAACAAATCACCTATTGAAACTCGAATCATATTAAAACTCCCAACAAAATATCAATAATTTGTCCACCTAAATAAAAATACATGTATATGAAACATTTAAAAATGATTAAATATATCAGAAAATAAAAACAACTACATTTTTTTAAACTTTGTAGGTTATATGTTTGACTACAAAATCATCTCATGTTAAAAGGCATTGTAATTTAAATGATAAAACACGGCAAAATTAAAGAGAGACTGACTCTGAAGTATAGGTATCTTAACACACCTTTTTTTTTTTAACGTGGGGAAATCCCTTATGGATACGCCACTCCCTCGGGGGAGGGAGTGGGTTATGTCCGACTCGCACGGACTAAAACCCCACGGTGTACGTCTGCCGCCATAGACGGGGCGGCACGAGATCTCTACAGATTTGATCGTGCCGCCCCAGCTGTTGGCCCAGCAGCGAAAGCGCCGCCGGGCCCCGTCTTGTTAGGAGACAGCCGGGTACACACCGGCCGTCTCCTCCGTCCGCCGGACCTGTGCAATGGGAAGATGGGCCCCCGACCCATCCTCCCTAGGTCCGGTTATGGTGGAAGGAGGCGGCGGTCGAACTGCCGCCTCCTCCTGCCTGTCTTCCGTTGGCGGAGAGGGTCACTTTGAGGGTTGTCCTCCCGGACCCTCTCATGAAGTGCTTGATGGTATATGCTCAACTCCAACGCCGTCGCTAAAAAGGCGGGAAAAATAAAAACCCTACCACCTTAACACTTACATAAACATAGGCTTGAGGTGCTTAATCAGATATATTCAAATTATTTTAATATATCAATGACTCAATCTGGTTTTGATGATTAGGAAAAAAATATAGGTGATGGTTGAATTAAAAACTATTCTAGGAATCAGTACCATCTTGAGATATATTTGCTTACGATACCGATGAATAATATAATTTTACTTGTGTAAATGTATTGCAGTAGTAGTACTTCGTTTGAAAATCTATTTCAATAGTTCGTACTTCGCGTAGTATATTAAATATTTACGCGTCGGCGTTACATCGTAGGAGGTACGGCAAAACAAATAAAATATAAGTATAAACGTGCCCACTTTTTTTTTAGAACTTTTACTACTTTTGACGAATTCGTATCCTATAAATAATTGTGTAGTAAAACATCTGTGGGAATTGGGGCCAATTTCCATTGAATACTTCGGTTTATTATTTTCAATGTAAATTTTGTTACAACTTTCAGGAAGAGAAACATAATGAGACAATATCATCTACAGTGCTCGTCAAACTTTTTGGCCGCTCTGATAAATTCGGACTTGCGCATAATATAGTCAGGAGCGTAATACAAAACAAAGTTAATATATTATTATCACTACATATTATAAAACAAATTCCTCTGCCACGTCTGTATGTTTGTCTGTCTGTCTGTTCGCGATAAACACAAAAACTACTGAACGAATTTTTGTCCAATTTTCATCAGTAGATGAAGTGATTCATGAGGAATGTTTAGGTATATTTTTTTGTCAAGGTTTTTTTTTATTATCAGGGCAGGATAACGTCCGCCGGACCCGCTAATACGAATCTAAAATTGGCATTTATTTATATTCAGGTTGTTTCGATGTAATAAGTATTTATACCTAAATTTGTATTCTGCAAATCTAGGTATATTCAAAGCGGTAAAAAGGACTGTAATAAATATTCTTCCCTTTAAAAATAAAATTTGATTTGGAAGCCACAAATCTGATAGAAGATTTTTTGTTTCAAATAATACAGCAATGTCAAATTTAGGCTTAATAGACGTCCGTCAGACGTCCATTTAAAAGAAAAGTAATCTTATCGAATTAGTAGCGCCTTACTCAAGGTCTGATTTACCAGTAACGAATTGTAATAAGATTTAATCGAGACACACGACCCTGACTTGCCAAATGCGTAGGCTTTCTAGGCTTTCTTTATTAATGATTTTGCTCGAGCTTCGATCAGATACGTAACACAATAGTTACATATTTATCAGAGAATATTTCATTCTTATACCTTTTTACACATTAAGTTGTTCTGCTAATGTGTTGGATAAATAGGTATAAAGTGCTTACACAGGTTAAATCTGATCTCTGGATTCTATGCCTGGGTGCGCTCTTGCACATGTTTATTTATTTTTTTGACGCTACATGATCAAAATTCGACCATACTTAATAACTCTTTAAGCCTTAATATTATAGAGTTTCTTTTTTTTTTAATAATATATCAAATCAAATAATATATAAATATTCTAGACTAGTTTGAAATAGTTTTTGCTTGGGATTCGTTTTTTTTTTCATCGTAGCACGGCATAGTGACTGTACTGTGCCTGATGGTGCACAGTATAATCTAAAAACAATGTCGACTACCGAGAAACACGCTATCCCTCACCGGTCGCCGCTGTCATGCCGGCCTACATAAATGTCTCTTCACGTTACGCTTGAAGGACCTCATGTTATAGGAAGGAGGGAACACACTGGCTGGGCGATTGTTCCACAGCTTCACGGTACGGCAGAGATAGGAACTTTCGGACTTTTTAGTGCCCATATGCCCAGATAGGATTTACCGTAAAACTATGGCTCCGAAGCTCAGCGCGTGTGGTTCGGGTATGAAAAGGAGAGGAAGGTATTAAATTAAATAGCTCTTCAGAACACACGCCATGATACAGACTGTAGAACACGCTCAGTGAGGCAATATCAAAATGTATACTTTTTCTGGATAGTAAGAACCCTATGATAGGTACTTTATGTCCTCTTCTGTACCTCAAAGTATATAAGAATTTCATGATGATTGCTCGTGTAATAAAAGATTGGAAGCATAACAAACTCACGATCGTACTTATATTATAGACAGACGTAAGTCGCGCAGTAACTCGTCGCTGATATGACAAAAAAAAAGACTCATCCCATCTCTAGTCTGGGAATAATCTACAAAAGCACTGCGTTGTTTATTATAATAAAATATATGCAGTGTTAACATACATTAATACCTACTCTAAATTATAACATTTAAAATAGATTTCCCCGCCCTACATTTGAAAGGTCGTCCGAACTGGGACTTTAATTGGCTAGCCGACGCATAATTATGCTTCCCAATTAACTCAATAACACTCGAATTATAAATAACGTGCAACGCTGCTTTACAACTTGCAACGCAAAGTCATTTTTTTAAACTTATAAAACAATGTTTAAATAAATTAGAATGTTGGTATGTCTGACATCGATAGAATTCAAACGCATTTGACCAAACACTATCAAAATTGGCACGTCTGAGTTTTTTTACGGAGAAGGTTTTATAATCCTATTTGATTTTGTACATTTTTTGTACATTACTTACTCTCCCTATATATATTATATTTTATAATTTTAATTAGTTTTTTACGCACCGTGACTTGCATTGGGTTTCAGCTGAAAATCAGCGCTTAGTGTTTCTCATAACGCTAGCATATGCTGAGCTGGACACCATTTCATAATGCACAGATATGCATATTTTTGTCCATTCTTGTATACTTGTATTTTATGTTGTGCTTTATGAATAAAATATTTCTTTCTTTCTTCCTTTCTTGATTGTTATTATTTTTATATCATATTTTAACCAAGTTTAAGTCACTGGCGAATTGTCTAGTCTGGCTAGTATATTGTATTGTGTTATATCTATATATAAATCAGTTGCCGAACTTATGTACGCGCAACACTTCACAGCGTGTGCCACAAAGAGGTGTAATCATAAATAGTATATGATAAAACAAAAAAAGAAAATAGCTCTTAAAAATTAAATGCAGATAGATATATATATATATCCATAAGTGTTCACTGTCTTACTTCCATTATAGCCAATTGTAAATTATAGTCCGGTGAAACTGTTAAGACCTTGCTAGGTCAATAGCGAAGTCAGTTCGAAAAAAAAAAAAAAAAGCAATTTAAAATTATTTTTATTTACTTGCTTCCAATTTACTTAATTTTACAATAGATAAAGCAAATGGTAAAAATTTAAAAGATATTAAAACATAATTTGAATATATCGCGATGTTTTTCTTTATTTTTCACGCGGCTTTGTTTAACTTACAATAAGTTACCGCGACCTCGATCCGGCCGAGACCCTGCACGCGTAGTGCTTCGCTAAGCCAGCTAATGAGCTAACTTAATACTCAAAGTACTTAGTTTTCATTTAACGAACTAAATAGGATTTCTATTGACGTTTATTCCACAGCTATATAAGACGTATGGATTACATTTGTTTGTGTAAATTATTCAATTTAGTGAATAACGAAATTATCGAAGTGTCGTAATAAAACATATAGCTGACATATAATAAGCAGTACTTCCCGCTATGGTGCACCCTGCTGAATAACGAAAGAGGCATTGGCGAAAGCGGTGTTGTAGGGTTTTACAACCTGACTGGATCGCAACCATCATTTATATGGCGAAAAAGCCCATGAAATGAAATAACATGAAATAACATGCTTAGAAGTTTCAGCATTTGTGGTGGTCGAATAAAAGATTTTGAAGTTCGTCAACCTCATAAAAATATATTCCAATATCCATTCATAAACATATATATAAATTCGTAACGAGTATGTATGTATAAAGATGAAAGTAAAGAAAATAAAACGGATGAGAAAATAACAAATAAAACGCGAATACCAGAGTAAAAATAAGATAATAAAAATATCTATAATTTATGAAGTCGAATTGGCGAACAAACAACACTGATTATGGTACATGTATATTCTGTACATATTTCTACACAAATACAGAATGAGGAAAAATCGACAGAAAGCTTATCTATGACAAATGAGGTCCATCGTAAAAACAAGATTCATTACAGACTTTTTAGCAATGAACAAACAAAGACAGATAATAATAACTTAACATACAGACTATAGAACATAGCGATTAGATGAACTGTAGCGCAGAGTAATGTTCGCGTGTACATTGTCTGTCGTCTCTATTCACGCACAATGACATATAACTGACGTTTAATGAAGCGGAAGCTGCCATTACTGTCGAGTGATCAGTTTATCCAATGTTGTCGGGTTGATTCTTTTCACTTTTATAAATAAACATGACAGACAGAATTGACAGTGTGCGGGTAATGCTTCAAGCGGTTTTACGATGCATAAAATAATTACACCTTAAATTATGTACAGTATAAAATAATACCTAAATTATCTGTGGTTTAAAAAATCAAATTCCATCAAACTTAGTACGGAACTATCTTTGTTTGTCTTTGACCTTTAGTTTTTCAGTCCCTATTATGGAGTTAGATTAGTCTTAAAAAATGAAGATAAATGGCATCTTTTCATAAAATTGTTTTTAATACATAATTAGGATACATAGGAAATTAATTAATTCTACACGAAAATGTATTTAGTCCCAAATTTATCAATAAATATTATAAAGATGATTATTATTTGAAATTTAAACTCACATTCATACAAAACATTAATATTGCGAATTTACTTAAAAACAGCTGCTGTTGTTTTAAAATTCATACGAGTTTGTGTAATTAATTAAAATGTTATTACAATTGGTTTTTGATTACTAATTAATACGTGACGTATATTATTGATATGCTTTTGTGGAAAAATAATGAATAATTAAATAGGTCTGTAATAATAAGTAAAATGAAGAGGACGGGCTAAAACGATTCTAAATTCAAGTTTTTGGCGGGATCCTAGTCTGCCATGTAGTAAGCTTTTAAATTGTTTTTATAATCTTGTTCAATTTAACTCTATATTTTGTAATATTGTTGGCATTTTACGTAATATAATTCGGTTATTGTGCATAAATGAAGTGATTGGAAATTAATACCACGGAGTATGAATTCTGAGATGCCACAAAAACTCCCTGGAAAGTTCTTACAAGGGGACCACTATCTTGTTAAAACATTAAAATGATCAGAAGATACGTAATATTATAACCTATTCGACAATGTCAGTAATAAACTATAAGATTGGTGGGCAAGAATAAAATAAATAAAAAATATCACTTCAAACACTCCAGAACTCGAGTGTTTCATACATGAGTATATATGAGAGCAGTGACACATGAAACTTGTCTGAACAATAGAGATGGCTCCTTCGTACTTTCTCGTCAAGATGCCTTCATACAAACTATAAATGGAACGGTGCCATTGTGTCACGACCCTTCTTACACAATACGTTACACCCATCTTCATATGTTCTATGCATGTTACCTACAGAATTATTTTCAAGCCATCGTCATCTTTTACAGTTGTTATAACGAGCAGTGAACTAATTAGGTATGAAGCATGTTACGTATTGCTTCAAATATTACATAATATATTATATTACATAAAATAATTATCGTACAAAAATTTGTGAATTAGGAAAAAGAGTACTTTTGATGACTTTTGAATGAATTTGTATCGTTATTTTATATACTCAACTAGCGAGCCCGGCAGACGTTGTCCCGCCCTGATTATAAAAAAAAAATCCATGACAAATTGTATACCAAAACGTTCCTCATGAGTCACTTTATCCACTGGTGAAAACCGCTTGAAAATACGTTCAGTAGTTTTTGAGTTTATCGCGAACAGGGAGACAGACAGACGCGGTAGGGGACTTTGTTTTATACTATGTAATGATATGGTATATCCTATGGCTTATAAAGAATATTGTATATGGGAAAACATACAACTATGGATTTCTCGGAGCGTCAAATTGACAATACGTCGTGGCCGTAGTGGCGATTATACTTCATACCTTCCTTCGGGAAGAGGCCTGCAATTAGTTTCTTACAGACTGATGTGATGATTATTCATTGTTTTTTGAACCATTATTATCAATGATATTAGATTTCTACAGGATTAGGAATTTATTACCTTACTTACTTTACCTCTTCAAATCATTCTTATCCAACTTTCACCACCTAGAATAAAATAAAACTGCAAATATACTCGCCTCCTATAATAAAGCATATATCGCATAGCAGAGGTTAATGTGTGGGTTGATCGGGAGGAGTGAAAGACAATATATATTGATTTACTCACACAAACTCTGGGCGCCATGTTACCGAAATATCGTCGCCTCGAACAATCTCATCAAGAACCTTAACAAATATTAGGTTAGATTTATTTACTGTCTACGCAAATACGTCACTCTATGGAATATATTTCATTATCTAAACAGGTTTCTTCAAGTGACAGCATTTATATGAATTAATCTGTCCCTTGACTACCTACTGAATTAGTGGTAGCAGATTCGGACATCTTTATAACTCTTATTTGCACAGATATGTTGATGAGATCATAAACTGGTAATAGGGGATTTTCTATTACTTACCTTGCTTACTAAACACTGTTAAAATCTATGCGTCTGCAAGAATTATACCTGCAACTCCCTCGCATTTGCTCCCCGGGTAGTGCTATAGAGTAACAAATTTTTAACCGCTGCACCCTTCTACATAAATTGAACCTCGCAGCGACAAATAGAGTAATTAATTAATCTACGATAATAAAGGATGGAGACTCTATTTAACCATAGGATTAAATAAATAAAAAGTGCATTTTTATTACTGCACTAAGAGGTCATAAGGAATCTCCGTAATATACGCGGGTTAGGTTTACTTTTCGCGGGTTTAGTTTACAGCTTCGATCAACAATAACTAGATATAGGGTGGGCGCGAAAAATACGTCTAGGTATATAACAGCTCATTTGAAACGTGAGTTTTTATTTTGTTTAGTTTGATTGAAACACAGCCAATGTAAGCACGATTCACAATGCCGCAGTGTATTCAAAAGAAGCAAAAATAATAACCATAAAAGCAATTTAGCGGCCGGAGTATCTTACTTTCCCTAAATACATGTTGAATAAGTTATATTTTAATGTACAAATGTTTCATCAAAGCTCGCCATTCACGCACAAACACGCAGAATAGCGGGAAAAAGTACTTTATTCATTTCGTGTTAAGGTTGAGTTCACACAAATTTATTTATGTTGTCTTGTCATTTGTAAATGACGGGAGTAATCTATAGCTTTGCTCGTTTTATCGTAAGTATTAGATAATATTTTGAACATTCCTGACTTTATTACTAGGTGTCAAGGTTGTAATTAGGTTGAACTTAAAACTTCTTTGCTTTCTTTCTTAGTAAACAAATAGCTACACATAAGTATATATTTACGCGGACAGGATTTAGCTTCGATTTTGTACGTGACCCTTTATTTAGTTATTGTTGATCGAAGGTTTACAGTCTCTAAAAAAATGATGAAATATTAAGCGTGGTTATGAGATGAGATAAAAGGTGAGAATAGTGATAAGTGTGGTGTGAAAAGAAAGCCTAAGAATATGGATAATTATATCCAAAGTAATATGAGAGAACTTTCAAGAGGTTTACTGCAGAAACATCATCACTATATCTTAATTTGCCGCAGAACAGTACGATACGTGGTACACTGTTCCGGTTCATGGGTTCGAATTTAATGGCAACATATACTATACTAACAGACAAGGAATTCCAATTTAGACTTAAAAATTAGTAACATATTGTAACTGACCTCAGCACTGCGGTCCTATTGAAGTTTATTATGTACTTTTATAAATTACGGTGTTCATTTATTTATTCGTTACTCCATAACATAAAGGTATTATGTTATACAGATATAGGAGCAGCGGAAGAGCGGAAAACATATAAATGGATTGTATGCGGAATTGTATGCATATATGAATGAAGGAGCAAAACTTGTTGTGATGACCCTATTTATCATGAGATGTGGACGTCAGTAGAAGTAGATTTATTTCGATTTATGGTCACACGTTTATCTTTGAGTAACATTGTTAGGGCTTCCTTTTTGTAGGTTTGTTAGTTAACTTTGAAATTTTGTCAAATATACGAATTTATTAACGGTATAATTTTCACCGTCAACTGAAATAAACTGAAAACATATCGACAGATATATTAAAGATACTGAATCGATACTCTGTCAGTTTTATCGATTCATGTATTTTATATATATTTATTTATTTATTTATATATATTTTAATAATAGCGCCACCAAAATGTATGCCAAAAATACATACAATAAATTATGATAATTATATAAGCACTTAGAAGTCATCTCCACGTTTACAGAGAATGACTAGAAAAAATTAGCATATTCACGACGTACCATATACGCAAGCAAATGACACGTTTATTAGTAACCGATAACACGTGATTCGATTGTGATCAATAAGCATTAGCTCCACATGTATTACAAAGAGATTTAATATAAATTAATGTGCCTATATCACGGACTCACGTTTAGGTCATTGATTACTTAGGCACTTTACTTTAATACACGAGACACGTAATTCAATTATTTTTCTGTAAAGCAGCTAACAAAAAAGGTTTTATATGTAAAAAAATGTTATTCACAGACGGTCTAAGTAAAACAAGAAGAGTGTATGTCTCACTGTTCTCCAATATCCAAAATCAAGCGAGACACTGCGCCCAAAAATACTCGACACAATGTTTACCCCCACCAGTTTTCGTTTAACAAAAAGTTTGCCGATCAGAGTTTCAAATCCCGCCTGTAAGAAGTTTTATTTAAAAATGTACAAATATTACAAAAGTATTTAGAGGATTTTAATTGAAATCCTAATTATAAAATTCATTTTAGATAATTAAATGGCTTTGTTAAATATGAATCTGTGCAGTTTATAAAATGGCCGTTAAAAAAAGGCGCCAACAAGCAATTAAAATAAACCTATCATTACATGACAATTACTTGAAAGGATTTTTTGGCAGGATCTTGGAATGCCATGTAGTGGTCTTTATATTTTATCTATTACCTTGTGTTATTTGGCTGTAGTTTGTGTAATGTTGGCGGTGCTTTACGTAATATAGTTTGGTTATTGTGCACAACTGAAGTGGATCGGAAATAATAACACGGAGCATGGATTCTGACTTGCCACAAAAACTCCCAGGACATTTCTAACAAGATGGCCACCGTCTTGTTAGTTCATTGAAATTATATCAAGAAACTTGTAATATCGATACTCACTTGACAATGACAGTAATAGTCTAGAAGACTGGTTGCCAAAAATGAAATGAAAGAAGAACTTGTAATATTATTAACTACTCGACAGTGGCAGTAATAATCTAAAAGATTGGTTGCCAAAAATAAAGTTTAAAAAAATACATGAAAAGGGACATATTTATATATCGGAATATGTTTACATATAATAAGTTTACGTCAACACACACTTTTAAATTATCGTCAGCAATAGAAAACGTTATATAATTAAACAATTATTACGAACAGTCATTAGGTATCGAAGAGTCCAGAACGTTTTTAACTTCCACGAAACATAATGCTTTTAGTTTAATAGACAAACATTAATTTGTTCAGTAAAACCGTTTGTTTAATTTAAAACCGTCTATTTTAGATTTCCTTCGTTTTTTCTCATCAATTTTTAACAAAGGGATATAGAGTTTATTTATTCAGAAATAATTTCGTAATGGATTTGGCTTTGTTTTATTTATTTGTTTATCGATTTACTTTCCCATTTCATGATGATAAAAGCAATAGATATATGATTAAAGCAAATTGTTTATTTCTTTGTTTTGTAAATTACGAAGATTATTCTTACAACATAAATATTCCTGTATTTCTAATCTATTTTACAATTTATACATATCCAGCTGACCCGGCCACGCGTTGCTGTTCAGTTATTACATGTAGAATTAAAATCTAAAAAGGAATCCAAAATTAAAACGTGGCGCCACTATGTAATAACTATAACAGTCTGCCCTACAGCTTTCTGTTAACAAACTAATTTAAAGCGCCATCTGTTCGACACTGGTGAAACTTACAAATAATAACAATAATCCACATTGACAAACATTGAATTTGTAATTAAAAAATATTGAGGCCAGTAATAGAGATATAAATTATCGTATCTCTCAAGTATGGACCAAATTATACATACATGTTAAGTTTCATGAAGATCGGTTGAGTAGTTTTGGAGTTCATCGTGGATAAACATCGTGACACTAGATTTTTATATATTTATATTGTTAGAAAAATTGTAATATAAGATAATCAATCCTCATTTAAATATCATAACCTTGAAATTTGGATATATAATATGCCATTTTACCTATTCTGTCCGTCTTCCGTCAAAGAGTACCGTTGCTTTTATTCTAGTTTATACACTCATCGCTATAAGAGCCTTAAAAATATCCATTATTAATATGACTCATTTAAGTCATCAATTATAACATAACTAACTACCTAAGAGCGTCTGTGTCTTTCAAGGTTGTCAATATTAAAGAATATTATTTTCTCCTCACACTACATAAGTCTTTTCGCCTTCTATAAATATTTCTTTGGACCAGGATACAGATGCCTGCAAATGGCGTACCAGGTGAAGCCGCGATAGTCGTGCCAGTAGGTGGCCTATCAGTTTCTAGAATCTAGCTTCTTTACAAGCCAATCTCCTTGTCCACTTCCCCGCGAGAAGAAAAAATCAAATGAGCTGCCAATCCCTGGTATGCTTTCTACTATAACCCGAACTGAATTTCGATACACATGCTAGTAGTTTGTTCTTACCAGTAACTGGCATGCTTTTAGGCGAGTAACAAGCATCTGTATTCTGGGCTTTTGACTAACGTATTTCGAATATAAACTCTATCGTACTTTCATTTTCAACATTAAACGATGAATATATATTATCGTATTTGTTTCCCACTTATTGTCATACAAACTATTTACTTTTAAGAGTAATGTTAAATAACAATAATAATTTTAGTTGAGCCAAGAGAGTGCAGGTTTAGTCCCCCTAATGCATTTAGATTCGTTATCATAATACGAGCTACGCTTTATTTGGTTTCTAATGGCCGTTTATTTTTTCGAACTGACTACGCTATCGACCAATTAAGGTCTTAACAGCTTCACCGGACTACTACTTTCTAATGGCCGCGGTTTATCCTCAGCCCTCATAAGGAGAATACAATATAATTCATAATAATACATATCATTCCAAAGACTCAAGCAAATTGTGTTTTATCATTTAATTCCAGATTTCACGAAATGACTAAGTTTTTACGTCATAGTAGCAGAACGTTCGGGAATCATAAATTGGTTTTAATGTGTACAGTTTAACTGCACTACTAATATTATGTACCGATTCACTAGAAACAAAAGTTAAACGGATCGACAAAACGAAACTGAATTAAATTCTTTGCTCATTTGTTTATAATAAAGTACGCCAAAGTTTCCAAACAAACGCACAGCGAAATTGATTGCTCGTTAAATTAAAGAATAGATTGCAAAAAGTTTGTATATCGCAAATTAAATACCGAACGCAAACGAGACACTGCTCCCACATTACTCGACACAGTGTTTACCCCCACCACTTTTCCTCACACAAAAAGGTTGCGGGTTAGAATTTCAAAACCCTCCCTTGAGAAGGTTACAAACCCAATGAAAACAGGAATTAGCGATTTGCCAACACCTATTTAGGTGGCGTAGCCATTCTGAAGTGATATGCTTATACATACATTCGCATTTAAACTGTGACTCCAAATTGATGCTCCTATCTATAAAATATCTTTTAATTAGAATATTTACAGTGAGATTATAAAGAAGTACTCTTACGCAGATTTCATATTAAACATAGGAATTGCAAATATACATGTGTATTCTTCTAAAATATATTTTTTAATGACACAAAAATTCACAGTTCATTTTGCGTGAAATCTCTACTAGATCGGTATTATGCTAATTACTATACTAACAATTATTTAAAATTTTAAAGTTTCATATGAATTATTTATATTTTTTTCTTTACTAACCTATATTAAAGACAAAGTTTAACTCTTATACCGTGTTATTACAAAAAAGTTAAATAAGTATTAAATACTTGGTTTAAAAAAGTTTCCTAATAAACGCACCGCGCTCGCCCTTTTTCACAAGTCTAACCTAACGTAACCAAAGCGAGGCAAAAGATCAAGATGGCAAACATTCAGCGACCGCGGTGCATTTAATTCTTCTTCATTTTACATAGTCGTAGCGTTATACGTTTATCACTACTGTTTGAATAAATTAAATAACCGTACGTAGAGAACAGTCCAGTTTTCTTTGGACGCTTTAACCAAGATTAAGATGCGGAGATGTAGCGTCACATTCGAGCTTGCTTTAATCTTCAAATGATTTATTTTTCAATCTTCTAACTGAATTAAAGCTAGTACATAATAAAACAGAATGCTATAAAGATGTAAATTCTGGATGTGCCTAATCTGGTGCGCACACCAGCGACCAGCTAGTACGTAATAAAACGGAATGCTATAAAGATGTAAATTCTGGATGCGCCTCGTCTGGTGCGCACCAGCGACCGGTGACAGGAAAGAACGGGACCGAGCGGGACAATGAACCCGTCTGGTTTCCACTTCGTTACACCGCGCCACGACCGCACCGTTTCCGCACGTACAACCACTCGGAGGAATTAAATTAACCATAGCACTATAAAATCTGAACTGAATATTTAAATATGCATGCATACACATACATCTATATTTTTATGCTGTATAAGTTTTAGCGTTTGAATGCAATTTCGCCTGATGTTAAAGGATTATGTGTTCCAGGATGACAAACACGCTAATAGAAAACATTGACGCGCAAACGCCGAAACTCTTTTCGAAAATCTCGAAAAAAAAGTTTAGCGATAAAATTTCAACATTACAAAAAGCCTTCACAACCATGCTGCTGTTTCATTAAGCGATTTTTGAAGCGATGATGGCTTAGTTGATAGCCTGTTCGAAGGTAGATTCGCAGGTTCGAATCCTAGCAATTGAGTCAAAGCTTTCGTTGAAGGAAGACATCGTAATAAAACCATAGCATGACGTCAAGGATTTTCTATGTTCAACAGATTAACTACCACCGTCAAGTTGAAAGTCTGTCGCATAGTTCCTGTTGCTGTTCTGAGTCAGTCGCCTTCAGGTTTAGAGTGTTAACCATCTTAGACCACATTGGTTAATGGTGGTAGAGCCACTAAACTATTACCGGTTTCAGCATGAATGGGTCGGCTTGCCCGGGGTAGTACCATCCTCTCATAGAAAACCGACGTGAAGTAACAGTGCTTGCATTGTTGCGTTTCGTTCGGTCAGTGAGAGTGTCGGAGGCTCACCTCCCTTCCTCTCTCCTCTCCCTCTTCCTCCCCTAACCCTTCCTCCCAAGGGTGGCAACGCACTTGCGACTCCTCTGGTGTTGTTAGTGTCCATGGACGGTGGTGATCACTTAACATCAGGTGACCCAAGTGTTCGTTTGCCACCTATGACATAAAAAAATGGCATTTAACATTAAGCGAAATTATGGTCAGACGCTAAAAAAAAGTCTATAAAATATAAAAATAATAGCTTCCGGTTAATTATACAATTCGAATTTACCGTCTTATCTTTTTTCAATATGTTAATTTTAGTTTTCATAAATGAGTTCATTTTCAATTTTTAATTTATTCTCATTCTATTTTCTTTTCTCTAAGTTTAATGTTTCTCGGTATTTACTATTATATCATTTAATTTTTTTTAATTATTATTAATAGTAGTTAAGTTTCTATGTGATAAAGCGTTTTAGGTCTTCAGTTTAGTTTACTATGTTTTATTATTGTTGTTGACTGTTGCTATATCCACATGTAAATAAATAAATACTATGTCGATCGATGCGGTGTCCACATACGTTACCACTGGACCAATATCGTGTTCAGCGATGTGTGTTTTCTTGCCTTGGAGAATTACGGCGAGCGCTGTGACGCGCATGCGCAAAAGGGGAAATAAACGGATGAAATTTTATACAAAGAAATTTTATACGCAAATTATATTTTTACTTACAATTTTTTATGTTTTTTCCTCTATACTATTAAGATAATAACGAAAGCAAAGCCGCAGGTATCAGCTAGTACTAAATATGGACTTCATATAATTAAAAGAACTATTCTTTTTAACATAGCCCCTTTTTATTAAACATGTCAGCATAAAATATTTTGAATAGAAAAATATCTTCAGTATTTTTACGCGCACATTTATTAGAAAATTTTCCGCATACATTTTCATAAACAAACAAGATTCTATTATATACGACTGTTATAATATAGTGTTATTTCTGATCAACGACAATATAGATTAGATAACTCTATTTGTTTACTCGAGATAACCGTGTACGCTCAGTGAATCTCACATAATTTACCGTAAGTAAAGCAATAAAGAATAATTATTTAATCTACAACAAAGTTCGTCATAGTAAACTGCAGGAAACAGTTTCGAGTTCAGTTTGTAAATCAAAAACTTTTTCTTAACCTTCTCTTGTCCAATCATATCTTGTGGTTAGTGCTATAATCCTGGTGTTGTTTGCAAACCATCACAAGTGCAGTTTTATGTTTACGTACATACTTATGTAGCTCTACTTAGTATGTGCGAATCAGCACAAACTAATTGAATTCTTCTTCTTCTTCTTCCTAGCGTTTTCCCAGCCTGGTACCAGGGTCCGCTTTCTTACTATGCTTCCTCCACTTTGCCCGATCTTCGGCATCCTTCTGAGTGAGGTTATTTTCCTTTAAGTCCGCCTTTACCACGTCCAACCAGCGTTTCTTGGGCCTGCCACGAGACCTTGGGCCCTGTACAGCTATGTTGAGGCATCTATTTCCGACGTAGTCTGGAGGCCTGCGACTTATGTGGCCGTACCAGCGAAGTCGACTCTCCTGCACAAACTAATTGAATTATATGTAAAAAATACTTTTTATGTCAGTCGTGTTCAAGCACTTGGTTAGGTAGCAAAACATTATTATGACATAGTAATACAATACTTGTTACCTAACAAACAAATATGATTTCCACAGATGGACTACCCAAACATATGTAAGGCAATGAAGAGCGTGTTTCAATCCCCTTATAAAGAGCCCCATGTTGAGATGAAACAAAAATGCCTCATTACCAACACATAACGTTACTTCGGAAGGAAGTTATAAATATGTATAACAAACTTAAATAAGAAAAGTTTTCATTACATTATAATTAGTCGACTTTATTTGCGACTAAATATTAATTATAGCGCTAAAAATGTATTTTTTATAAGTAACTAGCGGGCACGGCAGACGCTGTCCCGCCTTGACTATAAAAAAAACCTTGAAAAACCTTCCTCATAAATCACTGTATCCACTGGTGAAAACTGCATGAAATTCCGTTCAGTGGTTTTTGAGTTTATCGCGAACAGACAGACAGACAGACGCGGTGGGGGACTTTGTTTTATACTATGTAATGATAATAATGTCTTAAGACTTTATAATTTTTGCCATTTGTCGTAAATAATTTACTACGTTTTTTTAACAAGTAAGAAATGAACGTTAATAGCAATCTAAATTATTAATCTGTTGCTTAATTACAATAATCACGGATTACGATAAATCACGGATTTATTACAGGGAAATTATATAAAGAATTACACAAAATAGCGCTTTCATTAAAGCCAAAAAAAATTATAACAGCGGTAAATAATTATTATGACTTCAAGAACATTTCACTGTAATTTGTTATGTAATTGTTTATTTAATGTCGATACAGGCATACCGGATATAAAAACGGGTTGCGTCTATAAATACTTTTTACTAATTGAGTCTCATTATCTAATTGAAAAACATTAAGCACCTATAGACAATTATTCTCCATTCTGGGCAGTTTTGTCCAGAATTTACTTGCTAAACTAAGCTCATCGGTGTGATTATAATTGCATCCAGTGTTGAATAAAAATCAATTGCTGACTCTATAGAAGTACATCGTTTTAGAACGGCTGCACCTACTTGCATAACTCTTTTCTCTTGTCTGCAATTATTAGAACATGGTTTTTATGAAACAAAATGTTTGATAAACATTTTGGTACGGAAAAGTGATAAACATAGGTTTCATAATCTCCATAGAAAAAGTGAATAAGCGAATGAAATGGGATTGACAGATCGATGTTTAGTTGCCTTTTTAATTAATCACAGGGTTGTACTGTAAACGCCAGAATGTGGTCTCATTTAAACACTTACCGAATCGTATATATCATCTAGATAGACTGAAAGATATTGTTTTTTTTTGTTTGTACATATATTCCATTTCTACATAATTCGTATGATTACAATAAAGCTTTCGTAAATTGTTACGCCCCTTCAAAAGTCTGTAATAAGTATATCCATATCACAATAGGTGGCGCGCAAGTCGTTTCAATTTGAACGAAGTGGCGAGTAATAGATTGCTGCACAATAAAACAACATATATTAATGTTTGCCTTTGATTTTTCTATTTTCATATTCAAATAATATAGAGAGTTACTTAAAAGACTTTCTTAACACTCATCAATCTCGTAACACGTTAACTGGTAGGGGTTAATTACATCCTAATTAAATATGAGATCCCGGTGTCTGCATTCTTAACGGGTGCGTAATATAATTTAGTTGTCACTTATAATGTTCTTGGACATGCAACATTCTCGTAAACACTCTGATCGAATAAAGAAATGTATACATTACCAGTTACATAAAGGACTGAGAGAAGTATGTATATCATATGCAGAAAATATGGTATATAAAAGTTTTTAAAACTAATTGTAATCTTTTAAAAATATCCAAAATAAAAACCGTCGGCAACTATGGATGCGTTTATGACTATATAAAAATTAATATCTATGTGTGAATATGCCTCAGGAACTGAGTTTCTATTTATCAAGAAAATAATTTATTAAAATCGAATCTGTAGTTTCAGAGCTTATTTCCTGAAAACTTCACCGTCTTATAATAATTATGTGGATAATAATGCAATGAGCACTTTACATAACAATACTGCTGCAACAAATACTAAACAAATCACGAGCAAAGCCTATTAGAAATGTGTTAACTCTTATAGATAGATTATACGAAAATGTCTCTAAAACCCTTGTTATTTAGATATGCCATCCGTATCAGCCTGTAACAGACCCACTGCAGGACCCTATGCCTCTTCTCGAAGAAAGGTATGGGCATAATCACCACGTCAGCTCACAACATATTGGCGATTTCAAACTCCGAGAAATTCTCAATTCTATATTTTCCAAACACCGTGGTGGTACAGGAAGATTTCTCATGTTCAGGTTCCTTCACCGTCATTCGATACCGCTACCAATTTAAATAAGTAAATGTACGTGAATTCCGAAAAATTCGTTGGTACATGCCGAGGTTCGAACCTACGGACATGAGATTGATATTTCACCGGTTAAACCGCTCAACCACCACTACCTTATACACGTACTGTTCATAAATAAAAAGCAACTAAATTTTCCACTCATTATGTGAAATACTCAGGGGAGTACAGAGTGTTTGAATCCCGTCGCGAGTCCCCGCAAAGCCGCTTTTATTGAGAATTATCTCCGGCTTAACAGACAGATTAAAATCTGTCGTAAATATCTCATTCGCGTCGGTGCCGGTATTGTCGCCTTAATCAGGAAACAGCTCGTACAAACATCAATTGAGACAGATACCTGTTTTAACGACCACTAAAACGGTGGGGACGTACTGTAGATAGGACTGGTCTTAAACCAATCTTTGTCAAAATATTTGCCAAGGGGCCTATAAAATTGAATCGCAGGTGAGTCAAAGAGAACGTTTTGCGTATAAAAGATAACAATTTTTTTTTATCTCATTACAGGCAAACGAACAGGTGGGTTACTGATGTTAAGTGATCACCACCGTCCATAACACTAACAATACCAGGGGAGTCGAGAGTGCGTTGCTAGCCTGTGTTTGGGGGAAAGGGAGGGAGGGGTAGATGAGAAGAGAGGTTGGCCTCCGGCGCTCTCTCTGGCCGAACGAATCGCAACAATGCAAGCACTGTCACTTCACGTCGGTTTTCTATGAGAGGGCGGTACTTACTACCCCGGGCGAGCTGACCCATTCATGCTGAAACTTCAACGTGGCTCTACTACCTACAAAAATACTAATTGTAGTATAATTAGAGATCAATTAGGTATAAATATAATTTATCAAGGATATTAAAATATGCAGCAAGATCCTAACTAATATCTACTATATGACCCTGAACGTGAGTTCACGAGTTCACGTGAGTTCGTGAACGTGACAACTACTGAACACATCATTATTAAATTTTGCATACATGTCAATGTCACAGAAAAGGCATAATATAATGCAACATATAATATACATTTCCATTGATGTATGTCAGACTTTTTCTAATTTACTAAAGTTATTAAAGTAATATCTAACAAAACACACTATATACAAAAGAATAGAAAATTAAAAATATTATTACGGATAATGGTAAAAATTATCTCCAATTCAAAATGACAATAATTGCCTTTCACAGCTTACTTAATCTGAAACGTTCGGTCAAAGTAAAGTCTTAAGGTCCTTCACCTGTTGTTATCTAGACCAAAAACGTAAACCCAATTACGTTGGCAGAAAGTCACATGTCATGAAGCTTTTGATCTTTCAATAATATATTAATAATAAATTAGTTCACGTATTTTCTTTTTAAACTATTTATTTTGAAATATAGTGCAAAACATAGATACATTTAGTTAGTATACTTCGGGTTGATAAACTTAAGAACCTTTTGACCGGTCACCACAAAAATTTACGCACCTAAATGCTTTTCCACGTTGAAAGTATCTATCCATTTTACCATGAAAACTAGATGGAACTGATACAGATAAAATTCTGTAAGAATCAACTGAATGGCAAGCAGATTGGTATGCTTAAATACTTGAAAGAAGAGAACATTTTTATACTATCTATTTTTACGTGTATCTTAATGTAGATTCGATCTACCTCTCGGCTATAGTATTTTTCTGGGTAAAGGGTAACCTATGTACTTTTCTCCATCTATGACAAAATGTATCGAAAATTTCATTATGACAAACAACAGACACACATTTGCATTTATATTATTAGCTATGATAACAAAAAATACTAAACACGTGTTGAGCCCCAAACACAACTAGTTCGACATATGAATAGTAAAATTAGAAACGGCTCGTTTACTTTGTCTTTGAAATTATATATTGCAAAAGATACATTATGTAACATATTCAAACCAATGGCAATATTATTACGTATGTAAATGCAAAAAGAAATTACTATATCATTCATACTAATCACTGGAAAATTACCGACTAATTAGTTGCAATCAAAACTAAACTTATATAATATTAAAGAACGATATAATATTATGAACGCATCGTTACAAACAAAAATAAATACCTCGAAACGTCGTATCGTTTTAATACCTCGTATTAAAGAAACGTTACCAAAGGCCTACGGGAACAATTTCATTTAAAAAAAACATAATTATATCTCTATTATGCAAGTTTTCCGTACGATCATACAGAAAGTTTAGCCAAATGCGTCATAGCTGAGACGCCTTTTTTGCTCGATTCGCCTAACTCACATCAATTGGTCAGCTTGCCAACTGTCCTGATCTTCCCGTTGTTTTTTCGACTAGAATAAAACAAGTCTTGTTTACTCTGTTGACGCCATTATATATATCAAACTTTGTATAAGCCGCTCTATGTGCCTAGAAACGTAAAAAAAGTGTGTGTGTGTGTACTTATATGTACACGCGTTAGAAGTTATACTTCTTTGGTGTAACAAGTTAAAATCTTTTCAAAAGTTTTATCTTTCGCCTTATTCTACATTTGTAGAAAAAACTACACTAACAATAGAAAAAAGGTATTTAATACATTGAAAGTTTTAATACAAAGAATCAAAATGTTGACTATAGCTAACTTCAGGGTGGCAGTTTTTAGTGACGGTATGCGCGCGCATCGTAATAACTTCAGGGTGTCGGTTTTTCGTGACGGTGTGCGCGCGCATCATAATAACTTCAGGGTGTCGGTTTTTCGGAACGGTGTGCGCGCGCATCGTAATAACTTCAGGGTGTCGGTTTTCCGTGACGGTGTGCGCGAGCATCGTAAAAATTTACCCTCATTATTTTTCCTAAACGCTCCAAAAGAAGTATAACTTTAAAATCTATATAAATAAAAATCAATTGCCGAATGTATATAACCACATCACCCTATTTGTTGTTATTTATAATTGAGTCGTTACATTTCAAAATAATATAATTTTAATTGTTCATATAACATATTTCATTTTTTAAAGATTTCAAGTTGTTATACACCGAGAACGAAGTTCAAATTGTGCCGTTCGTAAGTTTTTCAGTTTGTTTTTATGATCTTTATATTTTACATGTACAAAATTTGAAGATCTTGAAAAATAACCTAAAATATTAGGAACTGCTAAAATAAGATTTATTTTATTTTGAAATGTAACGGACTCAGTTGTCAGGACAAAGGTTTACATGAATGGGGGGGATGTTTGAGAAATCGTAAATTTTGATTTAAGAAATCTACATATAAAAAGAGTAACTGAAGAAACAGTAGGGAGATCTTAAAGAATATTTCGATGGTGGTAGAGCCACGCTGAAACTATTACTGGTTTCAGCATGAATGGGTCGGCTCGCCCGGGGTACTACCACCCTCTCACAGAAAACCGACGTGAAGTAACAGTGCTTGCATTGTTGTGTTTCGTTCGGTCAGTGAGAGCGCCGGAGACCCACCTCCCGTCCCCTCTCCTCTCCCTCTCCCTCCCCTAACCCTTCCCCCCAAAGGGTAGCAACGCACTTGCGACACCTCTGGTGTTGTTAGTGTCCATCGACGGTGGTGATCACTTAACATCAGGTGACCCACCTGTTCGTTTACCACTTATGAAATAAAAAAATATATATATTATTAGTATAAACAGATTAACGTTCAGATGACACTTTATTTAATTACATGCTCATACCGTAAAGATTTGCTATCATTTTCTTTGATAATACACCCGTGCGAAGCTGTGTTGGGCAGTATTTTAACAATAACTTCCGTAAGAAATGTCATGTAAATAATTAAATACGAAACGTAACTTTCAGAATAAAATGCTTGTTTTAATACTTAAGCTGTGTAATTTGTCCTCAAATGCTTTTTGCTACGTAAAAATGTCAATCCAAAAAATATATGAATAATTGCATAAATATACATATAGAAATGAAGTTAGTATATATATCATTATCATTACATAGTATAAAAAAAGTCCCCTACCGCGTCTGTCTGTCTGTCTGTTCGCCATAAACTCAATAACGACTGAACGGATTTTCATGCGGTATTCACCAGTAGAAAACGTGATTAATGAGGAAGGTTTTGGTATATAATCTGTCAAGGATTTTTTTATAATCAGGGCGGAACAAAGTCTGCCGCGCCCGCTAGTATATTATAAGATCAACATGAAAATTGGCACAACTATGTATTTTTACATGGAGAAGATATTTTTATGGTGTCCATTTTACTAAAAATCCCCACCAGATTCTACTGCAGTACATAAAGTACTATTACTACTTATTAATATACTAACTAAAATATTGTTCAACCAACCATCACAGAAAACGTTTTGATACGATTTATTATAACCAGGGGGCCCGGCAGACGTTGTCCCTAATTATAATAATTATAATCCTTGACTAATTATATACCAAAACCTTCCTCATGAATCACTTTATCCGCTAGTGGAAAACGCATGAAAATCCGTTCAGTCGTTTTTGAGTTAATCGCGAAATGACAGAGAGACAGACGCGGTAGGAGACTTTATTTTATACTATGTAATGACAAATAAATAATAAACGCGTATGTAGCCGAGGCCACAGGTAGTAAGATATATAGGTATATGTCACTTCGCTCCGAGCGTCCCGTCGTCAGTCAATTGTGTGGGGGGGACGTATGACTATTTTTGAGCAGACATAGTTGCGAGTAATGACTCCAAATTGCCCCCCGCGTCAACCAGAAATAAACTACTGCGTGTGACAATGAACAACATAAGCAGCTAAATACATTTTTAAACGTAGATAGTTGTTAACGTCTTGATATCTTTGTATTTAGTGTACAATTGAATATACCATACTTGAATGAAATTTCATTTAGAATGTAATTTGTGTTAATCTATGTGGTGTTAATGTGTAATTTGATTTTTTTTTTTTTTCGAACTGACTACGCTATTGACCAAGCAAGGTCTTAACAGCTTCACCGGACTACGTGTAATTTGATCATATTACTAATATCAAAGAGAGCAAACTGTATAGGCAAAATGTATCAATATTTTACCCACTGTTTGTTTTATATAGTTGCAAATTAAGTCCTCGCCTATACATTCTACAACATATATATTCTACATTCACCCATAAAACTTCACACCTCATATATTAACAGTACGTCTCAAAATTAAAATTATAAGTGGCGCTTTAAAAAAACAACAAAAAATAATATGTAGCTTGCATACGGTACAACATATCGGTACAATTTCGGTTACTGAATTTCCATATTGTTTCTTGGTTTAATAATAATCACACCCAACTGCTACTAGCTCTTTCGGTTTATCTGTATCCACAGATAATATAATCACAGTGAAAATTTGGCTGACGTTATGTTAAGCAAATTCGATAACATTAGTAAAATCGTTTTGTGTATTCACTTATTCATTTGATTTTTACCATTGTTTAAGTTGCCCCTATTATTTCTCTACTTTGACCTTTTATTACTAACTAACCGTATTACAAAAAATTAAGTTATGCACGCTTGCTTCGATGGGCGTAATATTCTATAACATTACCCCATATCCTTCTATACCTCGACCGACACCTTTTTTTTATTGACGCGGGGATATCCTTTATGGATACGCCACCTTATCGGGGTACAGAGTGGGTTATGTCCGACTCTCACGGACTAAAACCCCGCGGTGTACCGTCCGGCGCATGGTAGGGGCAGCCATATATCGAACCTGCTGTCATGTCTGATAAACGGCCCCTGCGGCAGCCTGGCAAGGTGAAATTGCCAGGCTTCGTCCTACCTAGATGGGTCCCCCGACCCATCCCCTCAGGTTCGGTTACTACCTAGACCGATATCTGACCTTACGTTATTGCTGTTGGATCAGAGGTTTAATCTGGAGAATATAACAAACAACGAACAAACAGGCAGAGTTATATTCGCATCTTATACCTTTTTTTTTTACGTGGGGAAATCCCTTATGGATACACCATCCTCTCGGGGGAGAGGGTGGGTTATGTCCGTCTCGCACGGACTAAAACCCCACGGTGTACGCCTACCTCTAAGTTGGGGCGGCACGAGATCTCTATAGACTTCATCGTGCCGCCCCAACGGTTGGCCCAGCAGCGATGTCGCTGCCGCCGGGCCTCGTCCTGTTAGGAGACAGCCGGGTACACACCGGCCGTCTCCTTCGTCCACCGGACCTGTGCACTAGGAAGATGGGCCCCCGCCCCATCTTCCCTTGTTCCGGCTAATCGCATCTTATACCTAATAATAAGCCTAATAATTGTATTCCCGAGGGATACGTTGAATCTACAACAATGTGAGTGAAGTTGCGGACAAAATTTAGTTTATAATATCAGTGTGATTTTTTAATTCTGCGGCTACTTACTCCGACTGCAATTAATTTCAAATTTGCAGCTAACTTTAAATACTCCAAAACTAAATCTTACTGTTTTGTTTTGACAGCCTTTGTTTAATGAACAGCCATTCGTCTCTAAGGTTATATCAACTTTATGCATTTTCTTGACGTTAAATGTAAATGAAAACATATCTATAAAAATAGAAACAAATGTGTGTTTATTTATGTTCTCGCATTTGTTTTATGTTTGTATAACTCAAACCGATGACGTTGATATAAACCAATGATGATTCGTGACTTCAACACAATTCTCAAAATCAAAAACTATTACTATTCAATATATGCCTTGTATTTATACAAATTGTAATTGTACTTCAAAATGATTGCCCATTGATAGTGACACGATAGTGTCTGGATATCGTAGATCGACGTGTGAGTTCGAATCTTACAATTAGGCCGAGTTTTAGGTGTAACACTATAAGTATAACATGATGGTAAGAATTCTTTAGAAATTTTTAAAACATTTAAGGAAATCTGTTGGAACGGCCTTCTAGGTATTTTTTGGCAGCTGCACGTGAGAGTTTCAAGCTTAGCGTGTTGGAACACATCGTCGTTTAGCTCTAAAACTGTTTCAAATTCTCCACCGACAGTTCGAAAAGTATATCTCATTCTAAGAAAAACCAATATAAATACTAAAACTTTATTATTCTGATCTCTAATTGAGCACTAATTAAACTTCTTCTTATAATATATCATGCTTTGGACCATATCGAGGCACTATTTAATATAAGGCACTAATATTGGGCAATATTAATAATGACAACTCCAATCGAACGACGAAATTAAATATACTTAATACTGCATTTTAGAGACATCATTTTTTTTCAATTTTGAGGTTATGTCTCTATGTCTATATAGAAACTGCAGATGTGAATTATCTATGGTTAATATTTACCGGCAATCGCAGTTCCAAACGTAACTAATCTAGAGTAAAATCTAGATCACAGAATAAGAAAGCGATACTAAATGTGATAAATGATTTAGGTCAGATAAATATTAATTACGTAGTCCGATTTGACTTATTTGTTCATATCGACACGAGAGTATAAATAATGCCCTGATGAATCACTTACCTACTCCATAACATAATCCAGCGGAAAATCTAGATCGCAGACTAAGAAAGAGATACTAAATGTGAAAATGATTCAGTTTAAATATATAGTAATTACCAATCCGATTTGACTTAATTTTTCATATTTGCCGGATAGTATGAGTAGTACCTGATGAATCACTTACTACACAACAAGTGACGAAATATAATTTTGGGAACTTTTACTTTCGACCGTGGGAACCTTAATTTCCTGAACATATAAATACTCTATATCGGACACAATCGAGTACAGCAATGCGTTATGTCCACGGCACAGCGGGCGGATCAGAAACTGCGTTTAATTGTACCTAACCGTCGAACCGGAAACACCGTTATTCCCGGCCATTCTTCTATTGAAGTATCACAAAATAAAACACGTGTAACAAGGCCCGCAATTGCAATGAAGGCTGTCGTATCGTGAAATTTGAAATTTCAAGCCTTTAACAGTGACATAAATATTTAATTGGATGTTTGTATATCTGACATTACACTTGCATTTTTGCCGGGAAATTTAAGACCTAGTTGAAAACTAAAGCCTTTTTTAAAGACTCTAGTCATTTACGATTTTTAAAGGGGTTTTTTTGTACATTTTTGTCTTTATGACAATAATTATTTTTCTTTCTTTTATTTTTCTTTCAAATCGATAAACTGTAATACTAGTTGATCGCTCGTAATGAATATTATTATACATTAGTAAATACATGCATATACATACATTATGTACATATTATTATTGAAGACGATTTACCTAATATGCGTTTCATTATAGGTAGTTCGCTGCTAGGCTGTATTATATTCTATTTAGCTAGCAATTACCTGCAGCATGCGGCGTTTTCTATGCTGTAGGTATTTTCGATTATTTATTTAATGTAAGACTTATGAATTTATTAGGCTGACAATTTAAGAATGACATGGCGATTATAAACACATGATACTGATTTGCTCAATACCTATTTTTATAGACCTCAGCTACAAACATACGAATGTTCATACGAAATGTATCGCCTCTTTCACCACCTTAGGAGTTGAATTTTCATAAATCCTTCCTTTGTGCTCAACTGCGGTGTATAAGGTACCCGCATGCATTCTAACTGTCCTAGCCACAGCAGTTTAGGCTGGGCTATGATATGTCTATATAAATATGTATATATAAATTTTGCACGGGCTGTTAGGTTACATATATAATATTAGGTTACATATGAAATTGGCGTTTTGTCGAACTGACCATTTTAAGCTCATATATCTTGCTTTTGGTCAGGAATTCCAATTTCAAATTTAGTGTTTCGAATTTAGTGATTCATTTGTTTTCGCACCATTTCATTTTTCTTTGACATAGTTATTTTCACAAAATGGTAAACTTAAAATATCGCGTTTTTTACGAATACAAGTTCCACCGTGGCATCAGTATTGTTGAAACAACTTGAAGGATTAATGATGCGTATGAGGAAGCTATTGTAAAAGGAAGCGAGGTACATTTTTGTTTCCAACATTTTGGTTATAGTAGTTTTGACCTACAGAACAAACCCCGTGAACGGCTGGAGACGCTGGTTGACAATTAAGTTCATATTTTTTATAGTTTTACTTTTACAATATACATTTTCATATGTAAGGATCTAATAGGATAACTATCGTAGAAAATATATAAGACATTTTCTTCACGACTACCGAATTTGTACGAACACATTTCAGGGATCAACTTATTACTTTTATTTACCAAATGATTGAGTGAATTATCTTCTATCTGACAATTTTCAACGTTCATTAAACCAATGTCAGACAGAAAATGTCTAGACAGAAAATTGTTTGAAGAGTTGTAATAATGAATAATATATGGTCCTTATTGACGGGACAAATTATTGAGTTAAATAAAACATAGTAAAATATAATAATCTCCGTAACTTTTTATAGAAACAAAAAACGGCAACTCCTAACTTTTAGATATCGAGGTTTTTTTTTCGAACTGACTACGCTATTCGCCTAGCAAGGTCTTAACAGCTTCACCGGACTACTAAGGCGAGCGTTTAAGGCACTCAGCCGATTTTGTTTGGGCAACCAGCTCAAGGGTGCACGGCACACCTCGGCTTGGCTGTTGCCTGTTTCATGCAATTCGCGACCTATCTGAGCTAACCTAAACTACACTATTCATACATATATGAGTTGTTGAAGCATATATACCAAGCATACATATCTCAACAACTCTTATGATATATATCGAGGTCTTCTAAACTTTACATTTAGGTCTTTCCCCTACAAGATCGTAGTATACATATTACACATCTATATATAGGAATGTAAATACAAAGTGTCTGTACTTTTTTGATGCAAAAAATTAATGCAGGTGTCTAGAAATAAGTAATAAAATACATTTAAATCATTTTTAGAAATATCTGTCTGTCTGTTTGTATGAACACGCGTCACTGCTATAGTACTGGTTTCACAATAAAACCTCACCAAGAAAATCATAAAGAACATCTTCGAGAGTAATTGAGCCTTTGTTACATTAAAATGGGTTCACTCTATCAAAAGTTATTGTAATTTGAATGACAGCTCGAGTTAAGTACGAGAGAACAGTAGTAATCTATAGTACGTACTATAATAAAGCTGAAGGGTTTGTTTGTTTGGTTGAACGCGATAATCTCAGGAACTACTGGTCTAATTTGAAAAATTCTTTCAGTGTTAGATAGCTCATTTATCGAGCAAGGCTATATCATCATGCTAAACCAACAGGAGCGGAGCAACAATATAGAAAGTTTCAAAATCGTTTTTTTTTTATTTTAAGAGCTTCCGCTACGTTTTAGCGTTAGCCCAAAGATACTATTCCACACGGTCAAAGTCGCGGGCAGAGTTAAACTAAATATAATTAAATTATTAGCGGTAGTCACATCGCTTAGCCGACGCGATGTGTGGCAGAGACTTTTTCGAAAGATATAAAAATTTACATCGCTAACTACCGGCTAACGGTGAAGGATAATATCATTAAGAAACCTGAACCAGGGAAATGTTCTAGAACAATGCTGGAAGAATAGAGAAGCATTGAGAGCAGTTCGAGCAATCTACAATATGAGACCTCACAAATCCTTAAATAAGACCAAGACGAATCATACCAAGTTCAAAGAGTACGGCATCTTAACTCTCCCTCACAATACATTTTTGACAATATAATGTATGTCCGTAAGAACCTAGAAAAGCTAGATTTCATAAAAAACCGGCACAATCTAAATACTAGAAACTGTGACAAACTGTATGTCCCACGTTTTAGACTTAACAGGAACGGTTTTTTTGGGAAATAGTGTTAGATTTTACAACAAAGTCCCAAAGGATATTACCGATTTGCCGAATTGCGAATTTAAGCGCCACGTCAAGCGGGTTTTGGTGTCAAAAGGCTATTATAGAGTGGATCAATATGTGAACGATGGTGATGTCTGGAATTGTCTCATCTTTGTGCATCCATTAAAAACGTTTGTGACATTTACTATTATATAGAATATATTATTATTCTAAATATTATATATAGGTATTTGTTAAAAAGATAAACCAGATCGAATTTCTTGTCGGTTCTTCTCGATGACTGGGTTGTTTTCCGAACCGGTGGTAGTTTTGACGTTCATAAGTGCCTTCTTAGGGCCTAAATTGAATAAAGTGATTTTGATTTGTTTCTCGGATTTTGTAATCGCCAATATATCACGGGCTCGTGTGGCGATTATCCCCGTACCTTCTAGGCTTTTAAGCCCAGCATTGGGACTCTTCCGTACTGTAAAAATATCTTTAAAAGGTTCAAATATGATGTGCTATACCACACTCGCTTACAACACACTATGAAGTCACTGATGCAGATTTACACCTACTAAATTATTTTTTATCCTTATATCTGAATCACGGTGCCTAGGAAATCCCTACTGCATCATACATGCAGTAGGTATACGATTCGTACCTTCAAACCTACATGATATCATCAATCGTGATAACGGTCACATAATCACAGCAAATTATAATAATATTCGTGTAATTGTCCTTTAATTATTTGCAAATATTCGGATAACATTTTTGTTGTTCTTACTTGCAATCACATAATATACTAATGTGTACAACTAGCCTTTGCTGGCGGTTTCGCTCGCGTTAATGTAGATTTTATGTATCTTACGAGAGCAATACTCTTTTTCTTATCAAAGATACTCCATGTCCTTTTCTGTACCCGTAACAAACAAACACATTAACGTATCCATTTTAATATTAGTAAGGACTATTAAGGATATTCACGTAAGAATAGGTACCTATCAACATAGGTGACGCAAATAATCGCTATATGTCTTATTTGTATAGAGAGGACGATTTAGGTAAATGAACTTTTTAATTAAAACCTCCTTTCAAGACAATAAAATATAATCTTTTTTATCTCAGCACGAGATAGTGACAGCATTGTGTATGAAGGTAAGTGCAATAGCGATTACTTAAAAATGAATAATCGATCACCAAGTGTCACGGTCATCTCGATATAGAAGCCTTTCAGCAGCTGGAAAGTGGCTAACCTCAAAACGTTGTAAACTCAGAGTCATCGTTAAGATTTTATCGCCATGTGAGTGATGCTAGCAACTCAGTCGGATTCAGACATCCGATCGCCCACTGAATTACAATCAAACGAAAAGTTTATCCGACACTAAGCACTAATTACTTAGATCCGTTATTATTTTCAAAAGATTTAATGATGTACACTACGCAAAACTCTTCTTTCGTCTGAATTGTTATAAACAAAATACGTTCTGACCACAGAATAAAACACTCAACGTCTTTTAAACATCGAACGTGAGATTTTCGATATTATTCTAAAACACACATCACGTAACTTTCTGCAAATAACTCGCGTCTTCCAGTCAATGAAGTATTGAGAAACGTAAATAAAACCACAGAACCGAGACTTTTATTTAAATGTGTAGGATTTGAAGTGCACGGTATCTGTTCTGGATTTGAAATGTATACAATTACATGATTTATTCAGTTAATATTGCCCTTAGTGAGAGTTTCTATACAAGCTAAAAGCTGGGTTTTGTTTTGTGTGAACTCGGGAGGTACTTTATTGTATATAGTTTTTATTATACTTTAATACAAAAAAGTCCAGGCAGTCATAAAGACTGACGACAGAAGTGAAAACTCAAAATAATGGAATTAAAACTGTGATTTTTTTTATTAATTATACATAGTGTTTATTATTGTAAATTGAAATTCAAACATATGATGGGCTGCAAAATCTCAATACAAAATATCAATATTAGATGTACACGAGCTCGTATATCACGTGTTGCTAGTCTGACGCAAGCCACGCAAGTGCAATACGTTCGGTCACGCTTACTAGCATGTTATGCCGCGAAATTATTAATTATTATTACAAAAAAATACCGTTCAACGCGCCTAAAGAAGTTTTTATTACAAAAATGCAAAGGGTCAATTTAAACCAAGAATAAGTAGCCTATAAGTAAGCCTAGTAGAAATAAGTAGTAGTCATAAGCCCACGCGGATACGCTCAGTTTTTAGGTGATTAAGCCTCGAATGTACTGTATTTTCATTAGATTCATTTAAAATTAGTTCTAATATCATTAAAGTCACCTCTTCTAAGATGAAATAAAGCAGTTGAAAAAACTATAACATTAACTATTTCACACACAACTATAACGTATGCTTATAAAATATTATACAGTTTTATTTTCTTACTATCAATAATACCGATTGTATGGTCTGATATTAATATTTAAAAGATTGACAGACTGATATATTCAGGGATTCAGTTGTTTATTCCATTTTTATTATTATTTACCGTACTGCAAATATTTGGTAAATATTATTGTCATCTTGATACACCCATGCGAAGCCAAGTCGGACAGCTAGCGTGTGTCAAAAATATTCGCTGGCAATGTCGAAACTCTCTATAGAATATAAATAAACGCAAACATACATACTAATTTTCCGTTCAAGTATTTTGTTTCCGGACGATTCGAGATTGATTCGTTGAACTACATGAAGAGATTTATTTAAAAATGTATTTATAAAAAGATTTACAATTCCAACGTCATATGATAAGTAACAGATCTTACACTAATCAATCTAACCGTTACACTGAAATGAAACACAAATTTCGTTGTGTTAAATGAATAAGAACATACTACAGCTACAATATCAATAGGTAATATACGTGTTTACAGGATAATGACGTCATAAATATTATTCATTATTGTTCCAATTTGTAAGAAAGAAATTATTAACGTATGCGACAATGCTGAGTAATTATAAGATAATTTTCGCAATTGTTAATTGGCAGGTCTCCTGTTCTAAATCGCACGTTCGATTCCCGTATATTATACTGACTTTTATGCCTTGATGTTAAATATCTCTAGATATATGTGTATATGGATACTATTGTTTTAGTTAACAAGAGCGGGCCCGGCGGACGTTGTAAAAATAAAAACTAATATAACAGTGAATATTATATTACAGTGAAACTAAGAAACTTGTCCATTTATTTCAAATTCACAAAACCGAGTCCGATAATATATTCACGATTTATTTGGTTATAATCGATCCCTACTATACATAAACAAAGCGTTCATAAAACAAGAATAAATATTCGACAATACTAAAACATTGTATAAATTAAAAGCAAAAAAAAAAACAAATATTTAACCAATAATAATAATTTTCCTAGTCGAGTCCAATGTATCATAAACGAATAACGTATGATATTATTAAAAAAAAACATGCGGTACATGGATTAATGTCAGATCTCACTGGACACAAATCAGAAATTTGTCCATTAATTGTCATAGGAGGCAAACGAACAGGCGGGTCACCTGATGTTAAGTGATCACTGCCGTCCATAGACACTATCAACACCAGGGGAGTCGCAAGTGCGTTGCCAGCCTGTGTTGGGGGGAAGGGAGGAGGGAAGATGAGGAGGGCCTCCGGAGCTCTCACTGACTGAACGAAACGCAACAATGCAAGCACTGTTACTTCACGTCAGTTTTCTGTGAGAGGGTGGTGTTATCTCGGGCGAGTCGACCCATTCATGCTGACACCAGTAATAACCGCAACGTGGCTCTACCACCTATATAAAGCCTACCTATATTTGGGAAGCGGAAGGATAGTTAAAGAATATATTCTAGTGATCCGATAAAACGTAAATATACATCATTAAATTCCACCCGTTTGGTTGGTTATTCAAAAAAATAGTAGAAGGGCAATCGAACCCAAAAAATAAGCCTAGAATCAACTACGAAAAATTCTGTATCGAATGGTCTTAATCCTACGCCGATAAATTCGGTACTTTTAACATGATTACGCCTCAGAGAAACTATATTTAGGATGACATCCTGGTCATCTTTCTATCTCTTCAGATATACGTTTTTAATGGATCAGTAAATAGATAAAAGATACAAATATTATGAGTAATCGTTGAAAACGAATAAAGTTTAGTGAGAGTTTTTATTACATATTGTAGCTATAACATAGACCGACGGAGCGCACGCAACAAACGTAGTGTATTTGCCAAAACAACGTCACAACACGCGCGCGCGTCATACCGTAATCACGTTTTAAAGACACGTGTCGCTAAACTTTTAACATTGACACTGATAAATTTTAATATCACGAAACAATCATTATTAACTATGAAAATCTGATAAAAGTAAATTAATAAACTAAACACAATATTTTACAAGATCGGTAATATATATATTCGGAAAATTTATTGAACGTATCGCCTGTTTTCTTTATTGATTTGTGGCTCAGTGGTTAACGTCATCGGATACTACGTCCATCGAAGTAGGTTCGAATCTTTGCAAATATTCCGGAGCTTTCGATGAAGGACAACAGTAATAAAATAAAATAATGGTGGTAGAACTTTTTCTATGAGCGCCTGTCTTGCTACCAACCTCAAGTTGGAAATCTGACAGCAAGCACTTACAGGTGTGTTCCAGCAGCTTCACTTTAGGGCCAGACCCTATCGGTGTTGTTACAAAAAAGTTAAATACGTATTGAATACTTGCTTTAAAAAGGTTTCGAATTAAATGCACCGCGGTCGCTGAATGTTCGCCATCTTGATCTTTTGTCTCGCTTTGGTTACGTTAGGTTAGACTTTTCAGTCCGGCGTCGCTCTCGTGGATTCTTCCGGCACTTCCGTATGTGGAGATCCGCGGTCGATTGTTGCTTTGTCCCTGTTCGTGTGGGTCGGTTGGTCCAGGGTTAACTGTCTGGGGTCGGTCGGTTATGGTACACTTTGTCTCTGATGAGTTAGGCTTGCTTTCAATGTGTCTTGTGTGGTTTTTTTTTGTACTCGTTTTTGTTCGTTATGTTACCGTGCAAGTTGTACCTTGTTGTAGTAGCTGTGATTGCCGGCAGTGGGTGGGGGCGCCAGCTGTCATAATGGGAACCCGTCGAATGAAATACGGGCCACAGGCCGCTGCTTCTTGAGGAGGCACGAGGGTGCTGGACACCCTCGGGACGTAGGTCGACCCGCTTACCACCTGCGGACGACCCGAGCGCGTGGTACCAGGGCGCGGAGAATGCTCGCGCGATCCAAACCCTGGTTCACACTTTCGCGCCACGTGGCCGGTGAGGTTTTTTTAGCCGGTATGAGTCTCGGCATAACCCTTCAGCTCTTGCCCCTGTCCCCATCGACAGCTGGAGGTGTATCCTATGCAGGATTTTCCCCACCTAAAAAAAAAAGGAAAAAGGATCATGTGAACACGCCTCGGGCGAGCGCGGTGCATTTAATTCGAAACGTTTTTAAAGCAAGTATTAAACTCTTTTGTAATAATATCATTATAGGTTTAGCATGTATACCTGCCATCTTTGACCACATCATCATTTTATATAATATCAGGTGCGATTGTGGTCAAACGCTAAAACACAGAAAATCATCAAAATCATAACAGAAAAATAATCTATTGAATATAAAAATCGTGAATCCAAAATAAATATCTTCTTACACGTTTGTACGTATTATATAATATTGTTTTTTTTTGTTCGATTCTTTTAATATCTTATCTATACATATAATAAGAACGTAAATCTAACTGTAGTCCGGTGAAGCTGTTAAGACCTTGCATGGTCAATAGCGTAGTCAGTTCGATAAAAAAAAAGTAAATTTAACGTGTCTGTATTTTTTTGATTTTCTTGAAAAAAGTTGTTGCAGGTGTCTAGGAATAGGTAATAGAATACATTTCAATCATTTTTGAAAATGTCCGTCTGTCTATTTGTCTGTTTGTATGAACACGCATCACTGCTAAAGCACTGGGTTCGCAATAAAACCTCAGTGATGTTACGCTTTATTGCGATCTGTTAACTTTCTCATTTATTCTATTTTCAATCGCAAACGTACAAAAATATAATTATGCAAATTGTTCATAAAGATTAAAATTGAAACAGCTTCGAAAACCGCATCTGATTTTTAAACAAGCTACGGAAAAATTTTATGTAACTGATAAGAAAATTAAGAAATATGTTAATTTCTTAAAATATAATAAAATTATTTCCATTTTCCACGGATTCATAAACCATAAACATACCGCTTTTATAAGCATACATTAACATAAAAACGGTGTAATTTCTTTTAAAAAATGCACTTAAAACATAATTACAAGCATCCAATGCCACCTAGCGATATTATCTACATTATAATTATACTCAAAATAAATTGCTGAATTATTTATAGAGCTGATATAATTAATATTTATGCATGTTAGTTAAGGGTTATTCACAAAATTTCAATGAAATATCTTTCGGCATAATATTCTGAAAATAAATTTATTATATTACATTTATTTAGAGAGATAAACTCTCTTGCACATTTTCACAATAATTCATAATGATTTGACATGCTCTCCAACTTTGAAGATTTATTACGATGGCACAAATACATCGAGGTTACTCGTTCCCAAAACTTTGTTGGTACCACTTTTACAACTATTGTTTTATTCACGCAACGTACGGTTCATATTACATATGAATACCGTAATACATTCTTAAAGTTAGATAAGGATATTATAATACTTATCAAATGTTTCATCCCCTTTTCTTGTAACCCAAAGTTCCCAAAAGTACGATTATTTCTTAAGTTATCCATATTGTTTTTTTCTTTGGTGTGTGTTTTAATCATATAGTAACCACATTAGTGTCAAAAGAGAAAAACAAATTATATAATACTTTGTAAATTAAATTGCAATAAATTTTAAACATTTCTAATACCAGCTCGTAAATTATTCATACTTCTCAGAGTTAGAGCAAAAGAATTTGTGCTTGAATTAAAAGTATATCTGTAAAATTATTTCACTGGCACAGACATTAACTTGAAAATCTAGAAAGGTTATGCGATACTCTTCAATATTACGTAGCCAATAACTGCAATAAGATGATAGAGTTGTGCAAAAATACTAGTGTCTTAACACAATATATAGGCTCCTACACTTTCGGTTTCGACATCAAGTATTTTAGTCTCTACAAGAGAGCACCAGTTTTGTTTTGAAATGTAGTTACTACATAAAAAACCACAAAATTTCAACGAATCTTCTAGAAACTATATCGGGAATAGTTCAAGAGCAATCACAACATGATCACGGATATTACAAACCAATGATTTTAACAAGACATTGTTTTTGGCTTGTCGACATTTTACAACTATTTCGTTTATGACTTCATTGCATCTGACGATATTTTACGAGCCATTATGACCACGTCGTAAAAGTAGAACGATGTGGATGTGTAGTTTTTAACGATTTAGAAAGATTTTCACAAACCATTAGATAACACAGATGGCGTGCGTGACTTTAAATAAAAAATCAGAATTATTGAGGCAACGGAAAACGGAATAAAACATCATTATCTGATGCTATTTTCTATAGGTTTTAAAGTTTGACCACAGTCTAAAGTGAGGGTATGTGATTATGCGGCCCTAAATGGTAACACGCTAAATCTAAAGAGAATTGGCGCTAAATTGCTTAATGCCACACATTTTGAATACAAAAGTGGATGGTAACCAGACGGACATCACAAAAACCCTACTAACATGAAATTGACAGGTATTTGTAGCCTTCAATTAGAAGATTACATCAAATACAATTTTTATCCTTCTAACCTTAATGGCATGTTCAAAATATCCCGAAGGATAGGTGAAGAAATGTTCAAGACAAAATTACCATTATTTTTCATTTAACTGCGATACATCTTATAAAATTACTATACAAATATGATATTTAAAATATCCAAAGATATACATATCTATAATGTATAGTTTCTTCAATGAAAGTGCCAAGCGCGTTGTCAAATTGCCGAGAATACTAAAGACCCCGTACTCTGGTTGAACCCTCAAGGTTATACGAAAATCATAGTGCCAACTATTGTTTGTTAGTTATTACCGATATTGCATATTTACTTATGTATCTAAACTTTCTGCAACACCTCGTGAGGACAATTTAGGTAACGTGTAATTAGATCCCTGCACTCTGTGACTCTACAATCCGTTCGCGCTAATTGTCTCCAGTCATTGGTGTAACTTAAATCATCAACAGGCTCATGCAAGGGAATAATATTTTTATTATTTCCCTTATCACGTGTGGTAGACATGCGATAACTTGTCGAATATTTAATGATTTGATAACAGTCATTAATTTTATCGATGCACCGCGACTGAGAACTGCAGTTGCACGTGTTAACACTAATCACGATTCTTTATTTACAACAGTATTAAAATCATTCAATTTATAAATAATTTCAAACAAAACTTGGAGAATTTTGCAATATCTTTGTTAATTTTATAAAATATAATAGATTGTTATTTGTATTAGTTTGAACGCGCTATTCTCTGGAAGTACTAATCAGAATTGAATATTTATTTTTGCATTTTATAGTATACATATTGAGGGAGGTTCTAAGTTACCTAGTAATATGCTACAACCCTTAGAAGCATTTTTTTTATTGTAGCACGGCAAAATGACTGCACTATGCATGATGGTAAGCACATTACAATATAAAAACAATGGCGACCACCGAGTGACACACTACATCGTAGGTCACCGCTGTTATGCTAGCCTGCGAAAAGCTGGATATGTATGTAAAGCCCTACCACCCCACTTTCGCCATTGCCTCGTTCGTTATTCAGCAGGGTGCACCACGTGCAGATGAGGTTGCCTTGGGTGTCTCAAGTCTTATGATGTTATTCGATACCCCTTACACCCCAAACATAGTAGTTATCACATAAAACGTAGGTTAGACGGTAAGCGAGAACGAAGTGTTAGTGAGGGGGAGCAGTGTGATACGTACGGGGTGTCGGATACAGAAAGTAGAAAAAAATGTTATCTGGCTTCAATAAATATTATAGAGTAAATAAATCCACTTTTCGAACACAATGATCAAAGGCCTCTAGACACGGATACTTAAAAATTTTCAACATAGCCCAGTTAAACGATTGTTTAAGTAACAAAGCAAATCGGATTGTCGCTGTTTAGTGTAATTTAGTAGTATGCAGTAGTTAGTGTAATTTAGTACATAGATATAGTAGATTAACATCTTTTAATAACTGTATAATAGATAGATAGTAGTTTTCGCTTAGGCATACACGTGTCTAGTATCAAAATCGTACTGTCTAGTAGTAATAATAAAAAAATAGTTAAACAGTAGTTTAAGCTTACAAATTATTGAGAAACCAATGTAATTATAATATAGATTAATTGACGATACAGTACAATCAATGACCAAACGCGACCACTTAATAACAATAATCAACATTGACAATCATTTAATTTGTATTTGAACAATATTGAGGCCATTTATCGAATTATAAATTATGCTATCTCTCAAGTGGGATCAAATTATACTTAAAAATACCAACTTTCATGAAGGTCGGTTGCGTAGTTCATCGTTTATCGTGCAGTGTTCATCGTGGACAAAAGTCATATATTAAGATTTGTTTTTTGTTTGTTAATAGGACGACTTCGCCTCCCGGTGAGCCTTTGGTGCGGGCTCCAGTAGGCAAGCCAAGATGTCCCCCGGCCATATCCAGACTGCGTTTAGAGAAAGTAGAAGGTGGTTTGGCTGTAGCTGGTATCGTTGTCGCTGCTAACTGCCAGATAATTCTTCCTATATTCGGATTCCTGTTTATGCTAGTCGGCTGCGTGCTTACAGGTGAATCATACTTATTATTTTGACAATGTTTGTAATATGTTTAGGTCAAATTTTGCAAGTTGAATTAGAACCAGTTTCTTGAGACCTATGACTTGGCAAATCTGCATGTTTGATCAGTTATATACGTATATATACATATAAAGCTATAACACCCAGACACAGAAGTGACGGATATGCTCGTCACATAAAAGTCAGACATATGTGAGGTCCAAACCTGTAAGCCCTCGACTCAATAGAAAACTTGCTATAACTGATCCATGAGCCCTGTGAACGCTGTCAATAGCCAAATAACATCGGATCTTATATTACGTCCAGTACTAGGTACTATCCGGCTATCCGGGACAAAAATGCTAAGTTCGTTATTAGGTCGCCTTGACCCAGGAATTAATCGACTTATTTATAATTATTCACAATATTACATATTAAATGGGTATTTTACACAGAGTCACATTTAATTTTTTATATGAGTGATACAAACGAACATGAGAGTTATCTGACGGTAAGTGTGATGGACTTACCGCCACTCATGGACACCCCGACACGATAAGAATTACAGAAGCGCTGACGGCCCTTGAGAAAGGAGTAGTGTCGTGTTTACATTTTTCTATTTGTAATTACTATGAACTAGAAATGTGTAAGAGATAGGAGAATTTAATAATGCTCATATGACAAGAACAATTCTCTTAATTGAGATAAATAGTTTCGCCTTTGGATTGCGGGCGGAATAATAACGTGTATTTATGAATTTACTTGCTTAATCACTTACTTACTGGGATATTTAGGCCTTAGGAACTTGAAAATAATATATACCGATGTTAGTCAATTATAGTTGTATTATTTCCACAAGGAATTCATAAGAAGTCTTCTATTGTTTTTAATAATTTGATATTTTAGAGTTGAAGGTTGTGATCGGTAATATTAATGTAATATAATATATTCCAGCGGCATCGTATCGCGGTTGTGGCGAGAATGAAGAGCCGGATCATTACGCAGCTCGGATCGCGTTCACCGGGAACTCGAGGGTTCTCGGCCCGGTTTGCATCGTTGCCGGCGCCATCATGACTATAGCTGGTAGGCAATATTTATAAAATAACATTGCCCACCCTTAATCCCATTAATATTATCAAATCAAAAACACTTTACGCAATCTAGGTCCTTAGAAAGCGTTTGTGAACGTCAAAGCTATCACCGGTTTAGAAAACAACGTAATCATCGAGAAGAACCGGCAAGAAACTCGATCTGGTTTATCTTTTCATGATACATATTTTACCAAAACGTAGATAGTTAAATTCGTTTTTAGCGAATGCACAGAGGGGGGCGTCATTTCCAAACGTTATCGTCATTCACATATTGATATACTCTATAATAGCGATATATAATAATTATAAAAGAGGAAGTATAAAATCTATGGATGTTGATTAATTCTCAGAGCGAAGAGATTTTAAGAGAAAGAAAGATAGAGTATATTGTTGGAACAAGAAAAATAATTAAATTATATACATATAAGTAACTGAACACAGAACACAGATGTATAAAAAAAATCCAATAACTGGTAACCCCATTCAGCAAATATGCTGCAGTATACTGCATATGATATACAGACATTCGGTATTATTCATGTAACAAAAAATTAAAAGTTTATCTTAATTAACTGTTTATCAAACATTAAGTTAATGAAACTTTTCTTTTTTTCGACGTGACTATTCGCTATTAGCCTGACGGGTCTTTATAGCGTCACAGGACTGCTAAGGCAAGCCCTTAAGGCACACAGCCGATGATCAACTAGCACAAATGCCTATGGGCAGCCTCGGTTTGATCTGTTGTCATAAATTGCAATAAACGCGCATCGAACTAAATAAACTTTACATTAAATAACACATGCTATAATTTATAAAGATATAGTTTAGATTTGCCAAAATGTCATGATTAAGGGGGTAAATTTCGCCTGGGGGTAAATTTCGCTCCCGCACACCAGACTAAGCCCCCCTCGGCAGCAGCTCAAGCCTAGGTCCGTTCCCTCGGCGTGGAGCCCTTAAGTACGCTGCTCGCGCGATACAGTGACACAAAATCTTACATCACTGCGACAATACTACACATATCACCTCCACACACGTGCACGCATACATGCTTACACATGCAGGTGTAAGGGTTTTATTTTTTCCCCTTATCAAACTGAAATAGTTTAGAATATTATCCGATACGAAATATATATAAGGGTTGTTGAGGTATGTATGCTTGGTACACATATATGTTTCAACAACTCATATATGTATGAATAGTTAGCTTAGCTTAGCTCAGATAGGTCGCGAATTGCATGTATCAGGCAACAGCCAAAGCCGAGGTGTGCGCGCACCCTTGAGCTAGTTGTCAAAGTAAAATCGGCTGAGTGCCTTAAGCGGTCGCCTTAGTAGTCCGGTGAAGCTGTTAAGACCTTGCTTGGTCAATAGCGTAGTCAGTTCGAAAAAAAAAAAAAGTCATGATTAATATTTAATGATAATGTTTGTTAAGATGGATAAATATTAGTAACTTTTTCACACAAACTCTGCGAACAGATTTTGATGACACTATATTATTATAGATATAGCTTCTACATCAGAATAGTACATAGGGCATCATTTATACGTATATTCTTTAAATTGGCCAAAATTACTTAAGTAAATTGGGAAGTAATTCTATCATTTGGTTTGGCGAGCACTGCATTAACAGCTAGAGCTATATGAAGATAAAGTATGATCATTTAAAAAAAGCAAAGTCGCGAGTAGCCACTGATAATGTATATATTTTGCTTATATTGTGGGAAGTACTTCACATACAGCCCATTCGTTCCGAATTAAACAAAACCGGTGTTGAAATAGCTGATAAGCTTAGTTATTAGAAATCCAAACATAATTAATATAAAGACTGTTAATAACAGATTATGAAATAAATAATTAAATACATTCCCCACGTTTAGATAGTGGCAACCAAATTCGATTATATTAATGGATTTTGCATTCTAAATATCGGTGTCCATTTACGTAGAATCAGTAATATCGTTCATTATTATAGGTATCGTACTATGCATGCTGATGCGGGCCGCGCAACGTCGTCAGCGTCGGCTGGCATTCCATTGTCCCATTCACGGAGACTTCTATCCATTGAGCCCACAGAATACTAGAAAATATTCACGTAAGTTTTTCAATTTAAGATATCTTCCCAATCCTATAATAGCGGCACGTTATCGTGGCCGTTTTGATAGATTACAATGGAGACTAGTCAAAACGGCCATCGTAGCATGCCGCTTTTAAAATTAATAACAAAATATAATACGAATTTCATTTTTTAAAATTTACTTAAATGTTTGTTACTTTTTTTTCAAACTGACTACGATATTGGACTAGCAAGGCTTTTACAGCTTCTCCGGACTACTCATATTGTTACGGTTTCATACTTTAACTACTCGTACGATATTTACCAAATTTTGATTCAGAGGTATAGAAAAGGATATAGGTAGACTATATTTCATTTGAAAAAAAAAATGTGGTATTCCTGATGTTAAGTTCATAGTTGAAATATACATTAACGCGAGAGAAGCCTCGAGCGAAAGCTACTTATCTATAAATATAAACAAAAATAAAATATCTTTTAAAGACCGGGCTAACCTTCGAAACGGCTGAACTAATTCTGACGACATTTTTATTAGCAGATGGAGGACTTCTTAAAATGTTATATAGGCGATATCACTACGTTTTATATTAGGACCTAAGCAATAGTGATAAAATTTAACAAGAGGAATTTACTGGTACCTTGTAATAAAAAAAATTGGTTGATGACCACAAGAAAGTCGCTGGTATAAGCTGGTTATACAATGAAGTTTATTTTTGTGCTTTCATATAATTACAAAATGTATTTTAAATTGATAATACAGAATTCTATCAATTCATTTCCCCGGCTTCGTATATATATGAAAGTTGATATGGTTGTTCAAGATATTTGAGGTTGTATATTAGGTTTCCATATTATTCATCGCCTAGTTTGGGCCCTTACTTGAAGCTAGAGTTCCTTTGTTTTTAGCCGTATGTTGTTGGGACTAGCACCCAAGTGGAGCTGCGGGAACACATACGTTTTTGACAGATTATTTTCAATATGAGAGCGCATATCATAAAAAAACCTACTAGCATGCAAATTAATTAAATATATAATTAATTTAGGATATCACAGTATTTTTTAATTTACGTTAAAAATTCGTTTACAGGTAGCCCGTCCGGGTTATGGCGTTGGTTGCGCAGTTGGCTCGGTATGGTAGAAGACGGCGAGACGCCACGCTGCCCTCGCTCCGTTGAACCGGCTTCACCAGCTCGAGCGGACGCACCGTGTCCTCCTCCTTTACCATTCCTTGTGCCATCGGATTCTGTTGTGTAAGTTATTCGATAATACTTTCTATCGAAATGGTATAACCTATGAACTTGTACACTTGTGAACGCACTACGACTCCCCTGATGTTGCTAGTGTCTATGGACGGCGGTGATCACTTACCACCAGGTGACCCGTCTGTTCGTTTGCCTCCTAAAATATAAGAACCCATGAACAGCTTGTATTCTACGAGGTACTTCTTCCTATTTTCGCAAATGCAAGGCGATAACGAAGTTGGAGAAATATTAGTTTCAAAGTGGCACTTCCAATTTATATATCAGCTGTAATGTAAACTAAGAATGCACAAACTTGTCTGTAGTCTTGTAATATTATTCATACAGAGACAATTCTATCGTATCTTAGCTAAGTTTTGGTTTTGGACTGACATAAAATCGAAGTGTACCATTTGATAACGCTTCGCTTTTGTAAAACACGTAATTTTAGGACAACGCTTGAAAAAAGGCGCTTGTTGATAGATCTTCAACACGGGGATTATTAAATAAATAAAAGACGTATCTCTTATGTTTAAAATGTTTGTTATAGTGGTATGGCGTCAGTGCTTGGGGCGCCTCTGAGCCCTGAACAAACCTTCGGTTCCATCAAATCGCTTGCGATATCACGAGAAGTAGCCAGTTTTCCATTATCACGTTCACCGACTCCGCCACCTTTGAGGTAAATATGACATAATTTTATTATACCATATTACTATGAATGGTGGAATGCCCACTAAATAATATAACAGTTCCCCAGATGATAATCATTCTTACCGACTATGCTCTAAAATGGCTGAAAAAATTAAATATTCAACTATAACAAAAGATGGATACACTATTTAGCTTTATTTACCGCTTGGCTGGGCATAAAAAAATATATACGAATAATTGAATCCAAAAACTAAATAGTCTAGAACCATCCTCCGCAATGGGATGGTCTTGGGTCCTATGTCGATACGTTCAGTAGTTATGACGTTGATGTGCATGCATATAGTTTTGGATAATATAGCTTTCAAACAAATAAACTATAAATTGTAATTGTAAACATAATTACTTATTATCTGTAATGTGTGCCTTATAAATAAATAAATATCGAGCCTCAAAGAACTGTATTGTCATTATTTATATATTATATTATACTAGTTTTCCCTCGCGGCTTTCCTCGCGTGTATTTTTTATTTATCGCGTGTATTATGTATTTTTAAGATAAACTATAGCCCATGTTACTCATTAGTAATGTAGCTTTCTATAAATGAAAGAATTTTTTTAAATCCATTATGATCTCTATCTATAAGATCTAAATATTTTTCTGTTTATAACAGTATATAAATTTATATTTAATCAAATTGAAGTCGTCACCAAATTGTGACATATGCAATGTCGTAGAAGATATGTACAACATTATGACTGAATGCAGACGTAACCATGCCCCAAGAGTAACACTAGAGAATAAAGTGAATGAATCATTAAGATCTGTGGGTTTATGTAATGCCACTCTTCCTTTCCCAACATCTGACGAAGCAAGATGGCTTTACAGGCTGGTTACGTGTGAATTGAAAAATTAATCACGTTAATCACTGGGGTGACATGAACAATTTGTGGCCAAATTCCAATTATGAATAAAGAAAAAAAAATGTACACAAGCATGATAGAATTTGTCTTGTTTGACAAATTAAATATAACGCAATTCGTACAAAAAACACTTTAATTACTTTTCTTTACATTTACATACAACAGTACTTCAACATCGCCATTTTCTAACAACATAAAACAAACTACTGGTGTTGCCATACATATCTTGTGGCATAGAGAAGCTAATGTTACCTTTATATATTACTAGCTGACCCGGCGAACTTTGTTCCGCCTTAAAGGCAATAAATAACCAAATTTTTGAATTTATTAAGTTAGTTGTTTATTAGAAAATACAAATAAAAAAATTAAGTACATTAATCATTCATTATTGTTCCTGTATTTTGAATTTTGGAAATACATTGATGCTAAGTTCGTCTTTTGATGAGACAAAGTTACAGAAATTATTTGTAAATGATATCAATCATAGTCAGTCCGATAGTCAGCAATTGCTCAGAAAAATCTTCAGCAGATGTATCATTAAGCAATGCAACTCTCATGTTTGTTGTCAGCTGCAGTTTCTTCACATGTTCTATGTCCGTCTCCTGGCTCTAAGTTACCTCCTCACCAATTTTCCGCCAAATCGGTGCAGCCGTTCTCGAGTTATAAATAGTGTAACTAACACAACTTTCTTTAATATATATAGATGTTAATATTCCAACAAAGCAATGACTCGTCAATTCTCTCGCGTTAAGGTTATGTATACGACAATATGCATTATAATGATATATAATTAAATTATATTATATTGTAATTGACATAAATTTCAGTTGATAAATTGAATTCTTTTCCTCTCCCACAGTTGTCCACCATTCAAAGAAGACATGAAGTGGCTTGAAGACAACATACCGAACTCTGTTATAATACGCCCCGATTTTGACTGCGGATCACCGACATGCAATTACAGAGTTGTCGAATGCAAACTCACGACCACAGACGAAATAGGCCGCAGCGCTTCATTACATTCTAGTTTAGATAAGAGCAGTGACAGCAAACAGATACGACCTACCACAGTATCTGTAACAATACCCGATGAAGGCAAAGGTTAAAGAATTCCAATAATCAAATAGTACATAGATTTATAGTTATTAATATGAACTGTCGAATAAAACTGGATATGCTCGACGGTTTTTATGAAAAAATTATGTAAATAATTCACAATAATTAATTAATCATTTTTGCAATTTAAACAAAGCTCCGTTATATTTTGACTTCTGCTCAATTTTACAACACACGTCTTCCACGAAATGCTCGTTTTTTATATACACAGAACACAAATTAAACTTCAAAAATCACATATTACTATGCTATAGATAACACAATAACCATTTCTGCATTTACTTATGCAGTTAATTATATAATTCTCATCCAATCTATTATAAAATATTATACATTTATTAGGAGTACAGCGCGCCAAATTTTATATGAAGATTGTAAAATTTCTGATAGAGTTGTTTATGGCTGAATATTTTAAAACCTTAAAGTTGTCGTAAGGAGTTTTGATTTGTTTATCTTCTTAAGTTTATTATTCAACTCGTCTTGAGCAATTTTACAATAAAGCAAAGGTTATGGAGTCATATTCGTCGATTTATTTACGTTTAAATATGAACTGAGCATTGCATTTCTTTAATTATTTTAGTATGGTGTTTAAATTGTGACGAATATGCACGTTTTTTATGTATATTATGCTAGTCGTAGCTGGTTTTTAACGTTATTCCTTTGAATTAGTAGGAATCGAAGATTTACGTTGACTAAATCAAAATCTAAAAACGGTTAATCACCGTATCATATAATAACTTAGGTAATTGTCCCATTAATTTGCATATAACTATAATAGTGTAAGACATAATATGTAATTTGTATGACTAGGTCCTTAATTATGTATCTACTTTAGAGTTAGATCCGAGATTGTGATATTTCGTTCATTCATTTATGCTATGTTAAAAGTACATTTGAATGGAATAAGCAGGATTACCAAGCATGTTTTTCTGTTCATTATTTTTAATTATGACTGTTATGAATAATTGATTTAAAATAAGGGTAATTTAATGGAAAAAATGTAATTTTTATTTGTTGTGTTAAAATGAATTTTTTTATATATTGAAATGTTCTAACTTGAATGATAAAATGTAAAACAGATTAAAGTATAAATATTTTATATTTTTTGAATAAGCATTATCGAAAACTAAAACAGACGAAATAAATTGAGAAATCCTTGTCACTAAGCATAGAATCAGTAGCTGTTATTATATTGGTGAATGAGCCAAAAGAAGATGCCAAAATACATCGCGTCCATGAGTGTTTATATATAATTGTTTTTTTTAATTCGAATAAATACTAATAATATGCTCAGAAAAGACAATTTAGAAGGCATATAATATGTATAATATTTCGTAGGTAAACATTGTAGCTTGTATGTTACTTAGGTATAAATGTTGGTAGGTCGTACTTTACGAGTTGTAAGTTATGTGATGGAGGCATTTATTGGCCATGTTATTCGAAGCTGTAAAGAACATTTTTTTTTATAATTTGTAGTTAAGTACCACGCCTAAACTGTCTACTGTAATGTATGTATACATAATTAAATAAAACTTATTTAATATTGTTATAAGTGTAAAAGTGGTATGAAAAATACATGTATAATTGAATTTCACAGATGTTTCCATTTGATTCCCCTTAGGAGCCGAAATGCGTTACTCAAAATTTTACCTTTTTACACCATTTTCTCACCTTCGTCACGCTATGTCACATTTTCTGCAACCTCTCCATGAACCAATGTTGAGACGAGCAATGAAGTTTTAAGAAAAAAAACAACGGGTTGCACTCCCGGAGTGCCAGCAGAAGTAAAAACTTGAGCATTAACGTTGTGCATTTTTGAATATTTTGGAATGGTTAGGTAATAACTACGCACGAATTGCTTTATTTATCAGTATAAAAGCATTATAATTTATATAGTAGTACAAATAAGTTTCTGCCGTTTTTTAACACAAATTAAATATTTATTACAGAAGAACGGTAATATAAATTTATTTAAAATATTGCCCATCACTTGCAACCACTTTTTCCCATCTCTCAGGCAGCATTCGAATCCCACGTCTGAAGACTGTCTGTCTTTTGAGGCTATCCACGAATCAACCCAATTTTTGGTATCCTCATAAGATGTGAACCGCTGCGCCGTCAGAGCATGTGCCATGGACCGGAACAGGTGATAATCGGACGGTGCAATGTCTGGTAAATACGGCGGGTGGGGGTAACACTTCCCAATCAAGTGTTTCCAAGTACTTTTTCACGGAAGCCGCAACATGTGGACGAGCATTGTCATGCAGAAGAATAATTTTTTCGTGTCTAGAATAGTATTGAGGGCGTTTTTCCTTCAGAGCTCGGCTCAATCTCATCAATTGTGTTCGATAGAGGGCTCCAGTAATTGTTTCGCTCGGATTAAGCAACTCATAATACACTACACCTAGCTGATCCCACCAAATACACAAGTTTTTTCCGTGAATATTCGGTTTTGCTGTTGATGTTGACGCGTGGCCAGGTAATCCCCATGATTTTCTTCTTTTTGGATTGTCATAATGTATCCACTTCTCATCACCAGTTACGATACGATGTAAAACCCTTTTTTTATGTCTAGCTAGCAGCATTTCACTTAAGCATAATCGGCGTTCAATATCTGTCGGCTTTAATTCGTACGGAATCCAATTTCCTTGTTTATGAATAATTCCTAATGATTTTAAACGATGTGAGACTGCTTGCTGAGTGACTTCTAATGTTAAAGCAAGTTCTTTTTGTGTTTGAGATGAATCTTCCTCCAATTCTGCATCCTCGTAAATTTTTGACCTTCCACTGCGATCTTTGTCTTCTACGTTAAAATCACCGTTTTTAAACTTTTGAAACCACTCTCGACACGTTCTCTCACTCAAAGCACCCTCACCATATGCTTCACGAGCAATTGATGCGCCTCAGCAGCAGATTTCTTTAAATTAAAGAAGTAAACTAATATTTCCCGCAAATGACGCTTACTTGGCTCAAATTATGACATTTTCAACTTATAAAAATTATATTTTACCAATATAAAATCAATGATATTAAGCCGGTTATCATCTGGGAAAGCTAACCGAAACTCCGTGCCACGCCATCTACAATAAAACGGCGGAAACTTATTTGTACTCCAATAATAAAATACAATATTCATTTATTGCGCTATCGTACATAAACATGACAATTTACATTACATAAAAAATTAACACTTCCAGAATTATTACAATTATTTTTCATTAAAAATTTATCTCTCTAAAAAATCAACATCCATACATAATTTTAACGACTCTTTCACCATCATCATCATCGCTAATATCTAAAACTGATACAATAAGTTTATGGTAGATAAAGTAAGAAACGAACATTTTTGATTCAAATCTATTTAAATGTCTAATAAAGACCGTATCAATAGTAGTTTTGTGTTTCGTTGTGCTAAGATTGCGATCATTTGACATACAGATGATCGACTGATCGACGTAATCGAAGTAAGCCGAACGAAAAGTTATTTCTTTGCATTTCCTAAGGGAAAAAGGAAAAGGGACAGCTGCAGAAAGGCTTTTTCCCAAAGCTGGCGGACTTTTGTACCAGTAAAGGAACAGAAAAATGGAAAACACATTACAGAATTAGTTTCTTTACAGAGTGTACCCAATAATACTGGGAACGTTACAATTTTTCTTGTATTTTATCTTCAATAACAATAAATACATTTAATAAATAAAATAGACAGTTTTATTTGCTAGAATAAACATCGATGTTTTTAGACATGGACATAAATAAAATAGGCAGTTTTATTTGCTAGTAAAAACATCGATGTTTTTAGACATTGATGTATTGCTATCGATGCTAACTTCGATGTTTATCTAATATCGGTCATCCCTAATTTGACATCGTTAGCAGGCATACCTTTTCGCCGCGTGGTAGAAAGAAAGGGGGTTATTACTTCCTCTCCTATGCCGCTCCGGCGGTTTTTTTTTCGAACTGACTACACTATTGACCTGTCAAGGTCTTAACAGCTTCACAAGAATTTTCGATCAGGGTCACGTGTCCTGACGAGAGTTTAACATTTTTTTCACCCATCCCAAAAAAAGTGCACAACGCCACTAAAAAAGTTTTTACTTAAAAAATCGAAAGAAAAATTACAAATTATTCGATAAGCTGCGAACGTCACGTTTCCTTAGCTCCTCTTTCCACCTTGTCATATCTCACCACAGAAACTACAACCCCCTCCACAAGTGCAAACGTATCTTATGAACGACCCCTTACATAAAATTTTAGTAGTAATAACTGATAAATCGGCACAGACGTATATAGCGGTTTTCCTTGGTACCAGTGCGAATAAAGGTTAAAAACTTCTTGAATAAAATGAAAATCATTACAATATATAATAATTATAATAGACTAAGCAGTCAGTAGCGCTGATATTTTGTGGTTTCGAATCCTACACAGCACAAATCCTTGTGAGTGACCCTAACGATCGATGGAATAAAATTACAGGGTGTAATTTATACAGATTTTAGTCGGTTCGATTCCCGGGTAAAGCAAGAAAATTTTCGAAAATCTTTAAATGCAGTGTTATTTCCTTTCAAAAATGAAGAAATGTTTCTTTGGAGTAAAATTTGCTATCTCTATTATTAAGAGTACTTTCCCTCCAGGTGGCACTAAAATTCCACTCTGTATAATAAGTGCTATTATTATATAAAATATATTTTATAGAAAGTAGAGAAAAGTTAAGCAATAGTCAATCTGACTGACTGACTTAACTCGGAAGATTGTTGACTTGCACGCTAATATTAACATATCTTATACCGAATTTTTTTTTCTCGAACTGACTACTAATATGTTACCAGATCGTAAAATTCTACAAGATTTTACGTGCAAATTGAAAACTGACACTTGAAACGTGCTTTTTAACTCTATGCGCTGTGGTAAGTAAATAATTTCAATTGTTAAATATTTTGGTAATTATAAGTCAGTGTATGCTAATCGGTCATTAATCTCCGGTCTCATACTCATACTGTTGGTATTGGAGTTTCAAAAGCACTGATATAAAATTAATTTTATTACAACATTAATTATAACCAGTAAACTATGGAGTTACTACAAAATATATTAATAACATTTACATTTAAAAATAAATATAGCGTTTTTCTATTGTGCAAATAGACAAACTGCTTCCTGGAAACATTGGTGGCCGCCATCTTGAATAAAAATTCATGATGAGAAATGTCTTTCCAAATAATAAGTGAATGAAAATATATGTTTTTATAATGGTTAAAATTGTCCATAAATAATTTGCGATTTTATAACATTCATTTTTGTGATTTTCACGTGTAATTGTGACATATTTATTTATAAAAAGAATCGCAATAAAACAAATCAGCTGTTATCCGTCAATCGATGTCAACAAAATTACGTAATTTTGTTTAGAAAAACAGTGCAGCTTTAGTTTTTATTGTCATTTTTGAAATTACCAAACATGCAGTTCCAATTAAATATTTTTGTAGAGAAATTATTAAAGTAATTATTTTATTTAAAAGACTAGCAGTATTTAGCGATGTGGTTTTTTTGTATAATGTAGTCGAATTGTAGCAGTATTAAATTATGGATCATAACAATATTATCGAATGCGGTGGATTTTATTTCATCCATAATTTTGATTCTGGAAATCTCGGACATGTAGAAAGAGTACCCACCGAACTTATAGGTAAGCGTAAATTTAGTGTTTCAATACAAATTCAAAGTCCAATAAATAAATGTACTCTTTGTACCAACGTTATTACATTTCACGGCCTATTATTTATGCCAACGTATGAGGACACTTCGATACATAATTACATATTATTATTTTTTATATATATATATATTAGTAAAAATACTAGTATAGATAATTATCTTACTTTGAATATCTGTGAAACTAGGGAATTCTTGATTCCACTGTGAAAAATAAACCCAAGATTTGTAAACGATCTGAAATATTTGATCATATGTAATACTAAACATTGTTTATTTATATGTTATAAATAATTAATTGCAAAAGAAATTTTTATAGATAGCTTCCTGGGCAAATTATGATACTTAATCTATACTAATATTATAAAGAGGTAAGGTTTGTGAGGATGTAGGGGGTAATCTCAGGATACTGGTCAGATTTGAAAAATTCTGTGGTAGATAGCTCATTTATTTTCGGAAGGCTATTGGCTATATATAATCACGCTAAGACCAATGGTAGCGGAGCACCAATGAACAATGTATCAAAATCGTTTTTTTTCCTTTTGGCAGCTTCCGCTGCGTGTTAGTTAGCCCAAAGTAACTATTCCACAAGGTTGCGGGAAGAAGCTAGTAGATATTTTTTATTATATTAGTTATCTCATATTTATTTTAGCTCCAAGTGTAAACCCCAAGACAAATACTACAGAAACACCTGATTATGAATTTAACTTATGGACACGACCGGACTGTGCTGGTACGGAGTTTGAAAATGGTAATCGTACATGGTTTTATTTTGGAGTGCAAGCCAGTGAAGCTGGAGTTTTGGTAAATATAGTCATTGTTCATTATGAATAAGTGTTTAAGTATAATCTATCCTATAAATACATATATTTATAATTATATATTATAAGAGACCAAAAGCTAAAAATTTTTTTTATTGTTTTTAAATTTTTATGTTTTACCACCACAATCTTGCAAGGTGTCTGTAGTGACAATGTCTGCCAAGATAGTATAATGATAGCCTAGAGAGAACTAACCTTAAATGCATCTTTGCCCGAACAGATGTTTAGTGCTTAGTAACAGCTATTCAACTTGAGGATGGTAGCTAACTAGGGAGGCATTACTAAAACCTCTACCATCATTGTTTGTTTTTGTTTTTTATCACAGTATTTACCTTCACTGAAAACATACAATTAATTGTACTAGTGGGCACCCAGTGGTAGACATTCGAACATAGTTCATTGATTTTTTAAAATTGAATGTGGAATGGAAAAGGGTAATTGGAACGTAAGAGTAAAATAATACATACAGTCGAGCATAGCAACCTCCTTCACTTCCTTTTTTGAAGACCTTTATTGACAGATGTCAAAATTTTATTTACATGTGTTGTATATGTTGTGTAAAATTGAAGCAGTAGTGTGAGTAATGCATATTTTAATTAATTTAATGTACTTCTAATGCATTTTATATAAAATAAATAGCTTTCTGCACTTCTCCTCCATATAAACTTTAACTATGCCAAGTTTCATGTTCATCCGTTCGCGCATTTCTCTCAAAAAGGGATACAAAGTTTGGGCTTCACATATTTATATATATGATAGTGTAAAGCATAGTAGGCTTTATAGCTGACATAGTTTGATACAGTCTGGACACATTATCACAGATCATTTATTTATTTACACATTATGCGTTAAATACGTAATACGTAAAATTCACAATGCACACAGCAATGACTAGTTATAAATCAAATATAAATAAGGAATAACGTTATTGTTACTTTAATACAAATTTCCTTAATAAAGTAGTCGTAGTCCCGTGAAGCTGTTAAGACCTTGCTTGGTCAAAAGGGTAGACAGTTCAAAAAAAAAAATCCTTAATAAATCTCAAATACAACAAATTGGAGTAATTCAAATAATGGTAGATAGTTTATAAAAAATGTATTGCTACTTTTATTTCTATAGGTTTCATATATACTTAAAAGAATATTTGTTTATGTGTTTTATGTTATATTATGTGTATATATTATGTGTATGCTTGAAATTTAGACCTCATTCTGGGTCAAGTGCAAATTTGAACTTGTCACTTAGAACTTAGCCTAATTAGACAATGAGCAGTCAAAGGTCATGTGTCCGTTTTTAAAATTATATCAGCCTGCAAGAGTCCCACTGCTGGGCAAAGGGCTCTCAAATACTACACCATCCCTAGCATTTTGACAATGTAAATACAGAGGATGCTACAGATGTGTATTTCCCTACATACAGTATTAAAAAATTTCTTTACTGTCAACTAATAATGTTGCCACTTTAACTTTATACATGTACACAAACTCAGAAACTTTTGCTGACTTGCATCCATTATGTACATGGTGGTACATAATGGAACATGATAGATGCCATGCTAAAACTATTACTGGTTTCAGCATCAATGGGTTGGCTCAATCAATCAAGCCGGAGGCCCACCTCTCCTCCCTAACTCCCACCCTCCCTCCCTCCTTCTCTCCACATGCCTCTCTCCCACCCTTTCCCCCAAACACAGGCTGACAACGCACTTTCAATTGCTTTGGTCAAAATCAATCAAAATCAAATCAAAATAATGTTTTATATCATAGGAGGCAAACGAACAGGTCGGTTACCTGATGATAAGTGATCACCACTTGCAATAGCAAGGGAGTAGCAATTGCGTTGCCACTCTGTGTTTGGGGGGAAAGGTCGGAGGGGTAGCGGGTAGGTTTCCGGTGCTTTCACTGACCGAACGAAACGCAACAAAGCAAGCACTGTAACTTCATGTCGGTATTTCTATGAGAGGGCGGTAGCACCCCGGATGAGCCGACCCGTTCATGCTGAAACCAGTAATAGCTTCAGTGTGGCTTTACCACCTACAATCTACTTACTACTAACTACCCTACCATCCTTAAGTTAAAAGTCTGTAACCAAACACCTATTCGTGTGATCCGGCAGCTGGACCTGAGAACCCGCCCCCTCTTCGTTTTGTTTGTTCATCAGATCAATTGATACTGTGGTCTAATTTAAAACCTATGAAGTAAAAAAAAAACCACATGCAAACTGCCAGCCGGTTGATTTCGACATCGATTTTTCCGATAACGATAACCGTGAACACATTCGTAATCCGCGTGAAAATTACTTTGTAAGACTGACGTCAACATAACGAATAATAACATACTGAAATGCAGATTTTCCTTATTATTTTTCAGTTTTATTACATGCCCTAGTTAAAAGAAAAATTCAATGTATCCGTAATCCAACTCCTTACTTAATACTATAAATGCATATGTGGGTTTGTTGGTTTGTTCGTTATGATTTCACGTCTTCCACTACCCAACCGATATCATCATGATAATTTGCATACTTATTATCAAGAGTACATAAGGTACCTTTTACCCAGAAAAAGAGTATTGCTCCCTCCATTTTTCTATCCCTTGTAGAAAAAAGTTCATGTGTTGATGTTATTAGAAACCACAGGCGTTGCATACGTGATTTGATTTTTTTTTTTTTATGTCATAGTTGGCAAACGAATAGGTGGGTCACCTGCTGTTAAGTGATCACCACCATCCATGGACACTAACAACCCCAGAGGAGTCGCAAGTGCGTTGCCATCTTTCGGAGGGAAGGGTTAGGGGAGGGAGAGGAAAGAGGAGGGGAGGTGGGCCTCCGGCGCTCTCACTGACCGAACGAAATGCAACAATGCAAGCACTGTTACTTCACGTCGGTTTTCTATGAGAGGGTGGTACTACCCCGGGCGAGCCGACCCATTCATACTGAAACCAATAATAGTTTCAGCGTGGCTCTACCACCATTAAAACCAACAGGATTAGAGCTGTACGTGCATTTCCTTTGTCTTCGTTTTTCTATACAATCACGATATTTCCCGCGTGAAAACCATTTCACGCAATAAACAGTACGTATGTAAAAGCATCTAATGCTGGATTAGTAGGTAATTAAAATAAGGAATAAGGGGCAGCTAAAAGTGAAATGGCTTAAACTCGCAACAAATGCTAAAGAGCGCACTGCAATGGACTATGTATCTTTTTAATAGTAGAATACTATTTTTTTTATTGCTATCAGGTGCGATTGAACCTGATTAACTTAAACAAACAAGGGAAAATGTACAACCAAGGCATGGCGCCCGTCACACGGACTCTACCCGGCAAGCCGCAATGGGAGCGCATCAGAGATAGACCTGTACACTCGGTAATGATGTATATTTTAATACAACGATTTTAAGTAGGCAAAATGTTATAGTCTGTGAAGTCTAATGAAGTTTTAAGAAGAAATTTTCAAGCGCATTCTTAACGCCGCGTTGGATGAATCCCATAAGATACATCAAAATAATTAATTATGAAAATGCCCATCTTATAAACGCACGGTATACCGGAAACACTCACCGCTCGGTGTTAATTAAAATGTATATTAATATATATAGTAATAGCGAGTAGTGAAATTTTCTATCAAAATAAAACAGTGAAATATTTCATGCATGTTATTAAGGAAAAATATTTCTTTATGGGACCAATAAGCCATTTAAATTCCCGTTTGTAAACTTTAAAATTGGTTAATAACATTATAATAAGTAAATAATATTTACCTTTGAATATTGTTTAAAAGTATAAATATTAAACAATAAACCCTGAAAGTTTCATTAAGATGTCTCCGAAGATTAGGTTGAATTTTTTTTTTTAGACAAAAGTCCATCAATTTTTTATAAATAACATAATAATGAAAATGTTGTAAAAAAAGTGATTATATGATTAAATCCCATTAGCAAGTGTTAAATGGGGGTCCACTTGATGTGATTTTATCCATATATTAAAGAAGTTTATACCCGTCATTATCACCGAATTCCGAACAGTGGATGACCTCTAGTAATTTATGCTAAAATCGCCAATAAAGCGCAACTATATAATTTAGAGATAATGAATATTTTCAGACGGACGACAATACATTCACGCTCAGTTTCAAATATCGTACTTCTGACAATTTGAAAGCGACGACGTTCTTCGCGTTCACATACCCGTACTCGTTCGCGGAGCTGCAGATAGCTCTCAACTCCATAGACCTGAAGATGCTGCCGTTAGCGCCGCCACAGTCTCCTGACGACATCTACTATTGCAGAGAGTGTTTGATCTATACACTCGAAGGTAACAACATACATTTATCTATTTCTGAATGTACTGCACTGTTTTCTTCATCAAAATCAAAAATACTTTCTTCAGTTTAGGCCCTGAGAAAGCGCTTGGAAACATCAAAGCTACCACCGGTTCAGAAAACAACTCGGTCATCGAGAAGTACGGGCGAGAAACTCGGTCTGGTTTATCTTTTCATGATACATATTTTTAAAAACATAGATAGTTACATTCGTTTTTGGTGAACGCACAGCAATTGACGTCATTTCCAGACATCACCATCGTTCACATATTATCGACTCGTTGTCCGGCAAATCGGTAATATGCTTTAGGATTTTGTTATAAAACCTAACACTATTATTTATTATTATTACAAAAAAGTTAAATACGTATGAAATACTTGGTTTAAAAAATTTTCCTAATAAATGCACCGTGCTCGGCCGAGGCAAGTTCTTGTTATCCTTTTTCACAAGTCTAACCTAACCTAACCAAAGCGAGACAAAAGAGCAAGATGGCGAACATTCAGCAACCGCGGTGCATTTAATATGAGACCTTTTTAAAGCCAGGGTTCAATACGTATTTAATTTTTTTGTAATAACACTGAATAAATCTGAAACATTTACAATATCTCTTCGCCTATTTATATATAAACGTTTAGTATCGTTGAGTACACATTCATAATCAGTAAGTTCATTCTGTCAAGAAAAATTCTTATATTATTTTTACTAACACCATTAAGACGTAAATAATGTGAAGACTTTTTGAAGTGAAATTTGTTGTACTCTAAAAGTCTGGTCGTCAAACTTTGTTCGTAAACACTATGTCGGGTATAATGTTGAAAACACCGGTACTCGTCCGATCACCGAAGTTAAGCAACGTCAGGCGCGGTCAGGTCCATGGATGGGTGACCGCCTAGGAAGACCGCGCGGCATTGGCTTTTGTTGTATTTTTTTTTAACTGAAATACAAAAGCTTCACTTCTTTTTTTATGTTTTTTTTTGTATGTTGTATAATAGGAGACAAACGAACAGTGTCATCTGATGTTAAGTGATCAGCACCGTCCATAGATACTTGCAACACCTGGGGAGTTGCGAGTGTGTTGCCATCCTGTGTTTTTGGGGCAGGGTGGAAGGAGAGGGCGAGGGGAGGTGGACCTCAGGCGCTCTCTCTGACCGAAAGAAACTGTTAGTTCACGTCGGTGTTTCTGTGTGTCGGGCGGTAGTACCCCGTGCGAACCGACCCATTTATGCTGAAACCAGTAATAGTTTCGGTGTGACTCTACCACCTACGTATTTTTAATACCTCGTAGGTTTTAGCGCTTGCTGGCAAACTCACCTCGTAATAAATGACGATAAGGTCCGAGATGGTAACTGCTAACACGCTAAATCCTGTAGGCATAGCTCTCAAGGTGCTATTGCCGGTACACATCTATAGGTGATTAGCGATAGATTTTGTAAACTTCTTTTAACCCCACTCGATGTACTGACAAACTCTATAGAGCATCGAAATTATTCGACTTTGGTTGGTTAACCTTGTTGTCTGTCTATCCTTATAGATTATATGTAGCATTAGGACTATATTTACAGATAATTCAATTTCCTATAACTTTGCATACGTTTTTTGAAGTGAAACTTCTAATGCCACTTACAACAAGGTTGAGTTTAACGTTTAACGCTTCTGGGAAGGGGGAAAGAAAGAAAAAGAGCGAGAAAAATAATCAAAATTTCGTATCTTACTTTAGTTATCATAATACCATTGTAAATGTTATAGATCTGGATATTTCTCCACTCGAAAATGATAAGTCAAAGATGCAATCAAAAGTGAATTGTTAGCAATGTTAATAAAGTTTGTCTTAAAGAAACAATATGATTTAACTAAAAATCAATATCTACCCCTTTCTATTTTCATTTCCACATTACGAAGTTTCACTTCTCCCGTGCGGAGGGACTCCACGCCCTATTTTTTTTTTTAAATGAGCCCTTTTAATATTTTCAAAACTATGCGAAAAGAAAGCAACTTAGAGCGGATACAATTAACACGAGTCGAGTTAGAGTAAAATTGTTATAGGCTCTTTTGGAGAGTGTTAAATATACCACAAATAACCATACTTCTTACTATAATAGCGTAAAATCAGGCAATGTTATACAAATAAAAGTGGTTTGAAATTCAAAATCAAAAAAGATGTACTGAGGATCAAAATTAAGGTCTCAAATCTTTAGGGGATTTTTATGTCGGCGTCTAGAACGATATTTCAAAACAAAACAAAAAAGTTGTATTCAAATGAAACACCCTAATGTAGTGTCAAACCCACTGTAAATGACGACAAGAATACGTCATTATTATGCTACTTCCATACCTGCGTATATCGACATAAGTTTCGTCTGAGGTCACAATAAATGCAGATGTTGGAAGACATTATCGTCATGCGTTACGGACTATCGTACTGCGTGACGATAGACGCCACACGATAACTGGGCTAGCGGTTTTTACGCACATCAACGGTGTTCAGCGGACACAAATTTCGCATCATTGGAAAGACACAGGTGTAGCAATGTATATTAGCCTCTATGGGAATGATTTTTGACGTTAATTGTAGTGCGACAAGTAGTCGAAGCTTCGTTTCCCATATATAGGAATAGCATTAAGTAATAAACTTTCTTTAAGTTGCCAAAATTAATAAGAAGGTAAGAAGGTTATAAATTAAAAACTTTTCAATAAATATTTAGCAGGGATTTGTTTCTTTTCTTATGAACTATTACTACTGAACGAAATCTAAAAACATAAATTTTATATTAACTCAGGTAGACGTGTAGACCTGCTGACAATATCTTCGTACCATGGGATATCAACAGAGAGGGAAGATAAATTAAAGAATCTGTTCCCGGACAACCAGGAGAGACCATTCAAGTATCCAAACAAAAAGGTAAGTTTAAGTTTAGGTAACCCAACCCGTTCAGAATATTTGAGACTATTCAACATATGAAAAAATTACACTAAACTCATTAATCGAAACAATATCTTTATATATTTATTTAAAACACCAACAAGATTTAGACTAGGATAGTCCAATACAACACACATTTAGAAAGAATGACTTTGTACAACTACAACCTTAATTATAAGATTCGAGAGTGGTAGAGCCATGCTGAAACTATTACTGGCTCGTCCGGGGTAGTACCACCCGACCCACAGAAAACCGACGTGAAGTAACAGTGCTTGCATTGTTGCATTTCGTTCGGTCAGTGAGAGCGCCGGAGGCCCACCTCCCCTCCTCTCTCCTCTCCCTCACCTAATCCTTCCCCCCAAAGGGTGGCAACGCACTTGCGACTCCTCTGGTGTTGTTAGTGTCCATGGCACTTAACATCAGGTGACCCACCAACTGTTCGTTTGCCACCTATGACATAAAAAAAAAAAAGTATTTACTACTTATGGGTCGTCCAATGAATATGTCAGGTGTTCATTAATAAAATATAGTCCATAAAATAGAATTCATCAAAATCAGTAAATCAGTTCTCGAGATATAATGCAAAATGCTTTACCTTACAAAATGTATGACAAAATGATTTTTTATATTTATTCTGCTATTTGGGGGAGAAACAAAGCCAACGAATGCGTTCTTGAGTTACAAATAGTGTAACTGATCCGACTTTGTGTAGTCCAGTGAAGCTGTTAAGACTCTTGCTAGTTCAATAGCGTAGTCAGTTCGAGAAAAAAAAAATGATCCGACTTTGTTTTACATATCTATCTAACGTAACGTAGTAACGTTGAACTCGGAAACTACTCAACCGATTTTCATGAAAATTGGCGTTTATGTATAATTTGACCCAACATCAGAAATAGCTAATCATTTAACATTAGATATTTAAAAAAAGTAGGATAATTTATATTTCGATTAATGCCCTCAATATTTTCAATTACAAATTAAATTTTTGTCAATGTCGATTCTTGTTATGAAATGTAAATTTCATCAGTCTCGAACAGGCGACGCTTTAAATTAGTTTATTGACAGAAAACTGTATAGATATCTAACCGACTGTTATAGATATCTAACCGACTGTTATAGATATCTCACAGATGGCGCACCGTTTTGTGTTTATTTTATCGTGTATGTATTCTGTTAATCCCATAATACCAAATAGTTTACGATAATTCTGTAAATATGTAATTGAGCAATTGAGCCACAACAACGCGTGGTCGGGTCAGTTGGTATAGATATTGAATTTAGTTTGATTTTCACTTACAGTGAAGACTCGATCTACTTTTACCCGCTGGACTCTCGTATTTTATACTACATAATTTTAACAGGTAATCTTCATATCAGCGAGGGTGCATCCCGGCGAAACTCCATCAAGTTTCGTCTTCAACGGTTTCCTGAACCTGCTACTCTCGAGAAGCGATCCGATAGCGATACAACTGCGCAAGCTGTACGTGTTCAAGATGATCCCTTTTCTGAATCCGGACGGAGTCGCGCGCGGACACTATAGGACGGACACTCGCGGGGTGAACCTGAACCGGGTCTACCTGAACCCGTCTCTCACCTACCATCCCACGGTCTTCGCTTCGAGGGCGTTGATCAGGTAACTGATTTTAAAAACATCGATATCAATCGATACTTTAAGAAATCGATAATCAAATTACCATCGTTGCTTCAAAGGATGTGGTTCAATCAAGAAATAATGTGGAGTTGAAATCTGTCGTTAGCATCTAAGGGTGTTCTGGTAACTGCTCTTGAGAGCCAGTTCCTCATATAGGTTTATAAGGACCAACCATAAGTTTTTTTATTGCATTTGAACATTGCTTGCAATATAAATTATTTAAATAATCGATTCAATACATCGATTTTATTTATATCGAGCGGCGAGCAACTTAATATAATGTATATGTGTATAATTGTTATTGTATACGTATTCACTTAAACAGTATATCAATTTGAAGTCTTCCGGTGTTTTAATCAGATCAAATGTATTCTAGCACAATTGTCTCTCTGCATTCGATCACTAATTATCTTGCAATTCCACAATATATTAGGTCTTTACCTATGAAATTGTAAAAAGTGCAAAACACGTCTCGACGCGTATTTCGCGCTGGAGATAATTGAGTTCGTGATGCATCCATTTGTCAAGCTTTTTTACCTTGCCAATTTGACGCAAATGGACCAATATTGTTTTGACGCTAACATCATCAACTTCCGCAATCGCATTTAATTCGTCATTGTCGTCCAAAGTCTTCGGACGACCGCGAAGTTCATTTTTCAGGTCGAAATTCCCAGAACGGAAGCGAGCAAACCAATAACAGGTGATGCGTTGGTTTGTAGTGTTAGCTCCGTAAGCGTCGTTGATGTTGCGTGCCGCGAATTTTTAACGTATCCATGATAACAAAAAAGATTGAAATGTGATGAAAATGTAACACTAACCAATAAACAAACAACTACTTTTGGAAAAAGAATTCCATGTTTTTAAAATAAAATTAATTTGAAATTAGAATTCTTAGCCAAACCAAAATTATTTTGATTTGAAATGTCCAGTATTGCAGAACGGCAATTTCATAGGTAAGGACCTATTAAAAGTGATTCTAATTGTATAGTGATTTTGTTTTTAGATATTACCACTTCGGTTGTGAAAAAGAAGATAATTTCGAGGACACCAAAAGCTTCACATCGCGCAGCATTCAAAATATAAGCGAGAGTGTTGAGGTAAATATAGCTTTAACTTAGCAACTGACTACAACATTGCTATAGAGTATTTTATCTTTTTTTTTTTCCTTGTATTAAAATAAATTCCATTTACCCCTCAGGATCAGTACATGTTTTTCTAGAAGAGAAATATGTCCTAAGCCTTTTTTGTTCCTGTGACAATGTGTATGCAAAATTTCATAATAATTGGCTGAGTAGGTAAAGCGCGGATACGTAACAAACAAATTCATTTTCGCTTTTATAATACTAGTTAGGATTCATTCATTGTTGCGGCCGCGTAAATAGTCAATTAGGAAAAATAGTGTCAGCGAGGGTGGGAGCACTTTGTTTGTTGGTCGCCCCCGGCGCTTGTGTCGCCGGACCAGTTCGATCGTGCATATCGTATGCGAAGCACATACACCTTAAAGGAATCGCGCGATCCTTGTATCCCAATAACCTAGTTTCACCATCGCAATCCGTTGGCGCCAACCACCGGCATTGAACCTCGAACCAGCCGGTGAGTGATCACAACATTCGCTAGTAGTTCTCTCGCTGACCTCGCATTTTATTCGCATAACAGGTGGTTTCCGATCGTAGGAATCACCGCCGTTCATCATATACACATTAAATATAAAGGCCTTTAAAATTTAAACCTCCTTTTGTAAAATTTACACATTCAAATCAAAATATAGATCACCTAGGTATGGGAATAAAGCAAAATACACATAGGTCTGGGAATAAAGCAAAATATCACAAAGAAGAGAAAATTTATACATGTTAAAAATAAGTATTTAATCAAGTAATTTTTTTTTTTCAAATTAAAAAAAATAAAATATAATTAAACCATCGAATAAAGAGTTCTTCTAAGTATTTACAAATTATTATTGAACAAAAAGATCAAATCTATTGTCGATCTCACAAAAATATAAAGCTACAAATAAACCACCACATTTCTGTCATTCAGCTGTCAGTTCTTCCATCCTCAAGTGCTGCCAACATACATAACACAGATTATGAATAAATCAAAGACTCCTTTGAAATTTACCTCATAGCTAATAGAAACAAAGAAGAAAAAAGGTTCAAACACGTCATCTCTGAAGACAAACGACTACTGTAACAAACGAGATAAATCAGTGAAGCAAGTGGCCGGCAACAAGTCCACCACCACCATCAAACAACCCTCGGAAACGAAGAGCAAGGGCAAAGAAACCAAGATCATAAGCGGAGAAACTACACACTTGGCTGAACAGGTCAGTGGCTACCATACACACACCAACAAAACACAATATAATTGAGTTTTAGCTGTATCTTAGAATCTCATGTAGTGGATTTTATATTTAATTCATAATCTTGTGTTATTTTACTTTATATTTTTTTAATATTGGTGGTGTGTTATGTGATATACTTCGGTTATTGCACAAGTGAAGTAGATCAGAAAGAATACCATAGACTCTGCCTCTAAAACTTCATGGAAAATTCTAACAACCGACCCACCACCTAGTTAACACATTGAAATCATCACAAGCAACTTGTAATCAAAAATGGCATTAATAACGTATTAGACGATTGGTTGACAAAAAAAACACATGATTATATACCATGTATTATAAGATATTGATATTGACGCATCTCCCTTCCAATATTTTTAAATTTAATGAGGAGATTTCCCAGACATAGACATTAGATACAAATTGCACAAGTAAAAAAAACAATTTAAGATGCATTGTAGTCCTGGATTAAATTTTTCTTCCAAACCCGAGAAAAACTTGATGTTGGCGTCTCTTCGCTCCAATATTTTAGGTTTATAGACTGCTAACTAAAAATGTATATTTACCATGTCAAAATTTATTCACATACGCACAGTCTGCAATATATTATACATATTTCACTAGCCTTTAAATATTCTAAACTACATGGGTGACTCTAGAAGACAGACGTCATTACTCGAACGATTCGATAAAGTTCGAAACGGGCTCTTTTTAGAACCCCGTTGTATAGCGTTCCCACGATCGATGACTCATTCTCTGTTTATTTGTATCAAGTTCGTATACAGGCTGTAGCAATATATATTTATATAATTTATTATAAAGGTGTACGACATGAAACTGCAAGAGATGCCGTCACAAACAAGTGATACGTCATCGATTGCGAACGTGGCGGACACCCGGTCTTTACTGAATGATAATATGCTGCGAACATGCCTCGGATCCAACGTGCACTTGACCACCAGCGAAGAACTCAATTTACAGGTACTGTTTAGTATCTCGATTAGTCTCATATTTAGTGAGGATTCACTAAATTAGCCAAAAACCTTTACTACTAATTTACTTATTAACTTTTACTTAATCTAATATTAACGTCCGAACAATATGACAGATCATAGCACTCTTCACCAGAAACTAAACAATAATACTTATTAGGGGTTTAAAAAAAAATCTGGAAACCATGTTCAACAGTTTCTTTTATATGCCAAAATAGGCCTCTGACAATATTAAATTATAGTATATTAAACTTCCGAGAAAACCAAAAAAATATTTTTGAAACGCCCTAATACGCACAGACAGTTGTAAAAAATAAATATGTATCAAAATTAATTTAATTGAAATGTTTGTTATTGTGAGGGCTAAGTTGCAAAACGGCAAAACTAATTTTAATGACACTTTTACTAACCGATAGACGCTTTTTCAGAATATTATCCAAGCTAAATATGTACGTACGCATATAATACGCATTCTAATAAGGCTAAGCAGTGCTGAAAAATGGTTACAGGGGTTAACCCCACGGGATCCGAATTTAGATTTAAATCTTAAAATGCCGGATGCTATGGTTTTAAAACTGACTCTTGACTCGTGTATCATAATGTCTACATTCGTTTGTATGGAGCTTAAATCATTATGGTTGTCGGTACTCGAGGATATAGAAATGGCATAATAACAATATATAACAGTCCATAAATAACAAATAACTTATATAACAACAATCAAACAAAGAAACAATTCTCACAAGGACAAAGTCACGGGCACCTGCTAGTAAAAAATTAATAATAATCTGTTAATAACTCTGTATATCATAATCTTGTTACCCTTATCCCACCTAAGTAGGGTCGACACAACTTGTTTTCCTTTTCCACTCTCCCCTGTCAGATGTTTTTTTTTATATCATAGCAGGCAAACGAACAGGCGATTCACCTGATGTAAAGTGATCACCGCCATCCATACCGCCGTCCATAGACACTAGCAACACCAGGGGAGTCGCAAGTGCGTTGCCAGCATGTGTTTGGGGGAGGGGGAAGGGAAGTAGGCCTCCGATGCTCTCACTGACCGAACGAAACGCAACAATGCAAGCACTATTACTTCACGTGGGTGTTTATGTGACAAGGTGGTACTATCCCAAGCGAGCCAACCCATTCATACTGAAACCAGTAATAGCTTCAGCGTGGCTCTACCACCTACAAAAGTATCATCTCAGTATTCACACCTGTTATACACATATCATTTTTCACACAATCCATTCACTCCTTTTTCGGTCTTCCTCTACTCCTATATTCGTCCATCATACTCAAAACTTGTCTAGTTACATGGTTTTCATCTCTCCTCACAACATGCCCATACCATGCTAACCTATTACTTCTCAACTTCTATGTCACTGGTGCTATTCTCAAACTTTCAACTCTTCAAGGCACACAGTATATATTTGATCCATTTCCCATAGATTTGTCACGAGAATTACTAAAAAAAAACTTGTAAATAGGTTCAAAAACCAATATATAAAATCTGTTGAGGAATATAAGAAGCAAAATAATTTGTGTTAAAATAAGTGTTCTGTTCTATTAAGAATTGGACAGTATCATCACTCAGATTTCTAGAACGTAGTTTGTACTATGCAACGTTTTGTCTCTCTCTCATGAACTTTACATGAGACTGTAGAAAGTTCTAGATTGTTCCAGATATTTATTAAATGTTAGAAAATAGTGCACTCCTTACATATGTCATATAATATTATGTGTAATATTTCAGGGTACCAATCCGCTGCGACCGCTCCGTGATGCCTTGAAGAATAGCATAAGTCTTCTTATGGAGTCAACGACTTCCTCGATAGTTGGGTATGTGGTGTCACCTATATACATATTTGGCAATAATTCAATTACAAAACAAAGTTCCCTGACGTGACTTGCGGTAGGAGTCAGGTAGGAGAACGCCCGCGCAATCCAAACCCTGGTTACATTTCGCGCCGTGCGGCCGATGGGAGGTTTTTAGCCGTTATGAGTCGCGGCATAACCCTCCAGCTGTTGCCCCTATCCCCAACCACAGCTGGAGGTGTATCATATGCAGGATTTTCCCCACCTAATAAAAAAAAAGGAGTCAAATAACAAAAATCGACACGTAATGAAAAAGCGTTATGCTGCTTTGTATCTCTCTCCTTCTCTATGCGACGTCCTGTCTCTATTTACACATAAAAATAAGTTTTTAGTTTTTTGTAGTTTTTTTAATTTCGGAAATATATTTATTTGTAGTATTATAGATGATAGGTGTGCTATTATTATAACGTATTAAAAACGAAATGGAGAAGGGCGTAACGCTATTTCTTTACGTGACGAAAAGATACAACTATGAACAAACTGAAACGCGATATCGAATTGCACTCGCGACTAAAGAAAAAGCGTAGGGAATCTCTTTCCTGACTAAGATTCCATCACTGCACACCTTTTATATAGTTCCGCCATATTTAATAAAAAAAACGTTTAGTTCGGTTATTGTGAAGTGAAATGATCCAAGTGAAGTGGATGGGAAATCATATCACAGAGTATGAATTCTGAGAAACCACAAAAACCATCTGGAAAGTTTTAACAAGGGGATCACGATCTTGTTAGAACATAGAAACTATTATGAGATACTTGTAATATTATCATCTAGTTGGCATTGGCAGTAATAATCTAGAAGATTGTTTGAAAAAAATAATTAAAAAACATATATATTTTTTAATACACTGATTTATTTATTTTTCGAATTTCAAACAGGAACTATCACCAAAAACTAAATAACACTAAAGCTCGTGAAACTAAACAAAAAAAAAAACTTCGTTGATGAATATAGAAGGTTTAGCTGTTTTGTCTCAACCAATTTTTTTTATTGTAGCACGTCAAAATGACTGCACTATGCCTGATAGTATGCACAGTACAATGCAAAAACAATGGCGACCACCGATTGACACACTATCCATTGCCGGTCGCCGCTGTAATGACGGCCTGCGAAAAGCTGGATGGATATGCATAGGCTGATCCCAAAACGCGACCCGCAGAAGCGAATCACTATGGCGGGCTTTTTCGCCATATACATGATGGTTGCGACCCAGTCCGGCTGTAAAACCCTACCACCCCGCAAAAACCAAATGATTTATGTATGTATGTAAATTGCAGTGACAGTTCAATGGGAGGTAAGGATTCGCGGCTGGCGAACGTGAAGATGGGCTGGTGCCAGGAGTGCAGGCGAGCCGTCGCACAGCTGGAGGATTCCATGCCGGGCATCACTAACATAGTGCCTGGATATAGCGCTTCCATGGTCAGTTCTATCTTATATTAATACTAGCGGTCTGGGCGGACGCTGATAATTTAAAATCTGCAATGCCACCTACCGGGTCTAATTGTGAATTTAAACCATTCTCGAATCCACTGGAACACGCACACAAAATGTCATCAAAATCGGGTCCAGCCGTTTAGGAGGACTTTAGTGACATACACACGTACAGAAGAAATTTATATATAAAGATTAGAAAAATCCAGTCTCATGATGTTTCTCCACGAGGAACTCCGAAACTACTCAAGCGATCTTCATTAAACGTTGGCATTTAAGTATAATTTGGTCCAACTTAAAAGATATGTTTCAATTAATTGGCTCAGTGTTTTTAATTACAGATGGAATGATTGTCAATGTTGATTATTGTTATTAATTATATTATAAGTTTCATCAGTCTCGAACAGATGGCGCTTTAAAGTAGTTACTTGACAGAAAATTATAGGAGCTACTTTTGTTGATATCTAATAGATGGCGCCACGATTTAATTTAAAAAAAATTCATTCAAACCGTAATAACTGAGTCACAGCAACGCAAAGCCGGGTCAGTTAGTAATTAATAAAAAAATGATCCTACATCCCTAATTCACAATACAGTCAGCTTTTATATTCGTCCAAGCGTTTAGGCGCTATTAAAAGACAAACGTACTGACACTTTTTACAATCCTAACTTATATTATAAACGCGAATGTGTTTATCTTTGTTTGTGTGTTTGTTACGCTTTTATGCCTTAACTTTTCGACCGAACAGAACGCAATTTTGCATACATCTCATAAAAAAAAAGGATTTTTCCTAAAACCGAAGGCGCGAGCAAAAACTAGTGTATAATATTAAAGGAAAATCGATATTGCAAAGTATTAAATAAAATAAATTATCAATCGATAGAGAGTTTGTAACCACTTAGGTCAAGTAGTGTTAAAGATATAGATGGATCTGAGACCAGATCCATTTTTATTTGATGTTATTAACATGTTTCAAGTTATGACCTAACACTATTCTATCGTATCCTAACAATATATACATAGATTCAAATTCTACAATCGGCGCCATCTTAACTACTGAACGTACGGTAATTTATTTATTTATTTATTTTAGGATCGTCAACATGACAATACATTAGTTAGTATATAAAAAGTAGGACTATTGTAACACATTATAAATGTAGTCATATTTGATAGTAATATATAAAATATATATATATATATACATAGTAATGAGATATATTGTAAAGAAACTGTGACATCGTAGGATTTTAATGCCTGCATAAGTTTGTAGTACGTTCAAATTAAAAAAAAATAAAAATATACATACTTGTGTTCTGGCAGAGGCACTGAATAATCAATTACCTTTTAAGCTTACCGTGGCACCTTCTTTTGCCTTATCGCCCATTTATAACTGTGTAGCTCAAATTATGTTAACAATGTAGAATATTAGATGAAAACATACGCTGATATCATATAACCCAATTATGTTCCCATTCTTCCATTATCCAGATGCGTTCCGATAACCCGACGTATCATAACATTGATGAATATAGAGACCATCAAAAGCAACATTTTGACGAACAAGAAAGAAAGGTATCTACCCCACATGTAATATAGAAATTAAGTAATATTGTTACACCCGTGAGTTAAGTTAAATACCATTTACGTTAAAAAAAATATTGTTGCGAACATAAACTCATTACAATTGCAATTCAATCACACGTATACCTTATAGTCATGTAGGTGCAGTCCTCTTGAAGATCTCTCCCTTTTGTTTATCTTCGTATTCGTTCCAATGTCCAGAATAGAATAGGAGACACCGCGGTGCGCTTCATGTACCTTTCGAAAAAAGAGCAAAGAAGCTCTATAAGGCTGACGTCATTATTCGAACGATTCTACAAAGTTCGAGATGACCTATTTTTAGGACCTCATCTTTTTAGTTGTAACATTAATATAACACTGAACCCCAGCAAGCATCTAGCATATCATTACACTTTCTTAAAGGGAGTAAATAGAATTTATAAAACTACAATTTTAATAATAATAGAGTCCATTTTTTTCGACATAAATATGTACTGTTTGAGAAAAACTTTATCGGTGTTATTACAAAAAACTTAAATATGTATTAGATACTTGCTTTAAAAAGGCTTCGTACTAAATGCACCGCGCTCGCCAGAGGCAATTTCGCGTTATCCTTTTTTCGCAAGTCTAACCTAACCCAACCAAAGCGAGACAAAAGAGCAAGATAGCGAACGTGCAGCGAGCGCGGTACATTTAAAACGTAACCTTTTTAAAGCAAGTATTCAATACGTATTTAACTTTTTTGTAATAACACCGTATATATTTATATAAACAAATTCATGTGAAACAATTTACATAGAATATATTATCTCTACTAGAAAGTTCTGTCTGCTTTATTAAAAACAATTTACGACACGTAAGCACATGTAGGCGTATGTTGGGCTCTCTATTTTTATTGGCGAATTACATTACACTTTACGTAGCAAAGGAACTAAAACAAAGTCGATTCAAGTTCGTGTTAAGTATGAAGCGATAGTGTATCATGATTACAGATAAAGATCATTTACGTCACTATATTTAAACGAGGAAGAAGTGTTACAGAAGCCTGTGGATTATAGAACCATATTCCCCGAACATAGCACCCTCTAACTGTCACTTATTTTTGTCCTCGGTAATTGTTTTGTAGGGTAAAAAATTAAGAAGATATCATACAAGCACTAATTCAATTTTTCACATCAATAGATAAAACATTAAAAAAAAATGGGTATTTAATTTGAGCTTTTTTTCTTTCGAACTGACTACGCTAAGTAGGGTCTTAACAGCTTCACCGGGCTACTAAGGCGAGCGCTTAAGGCACTCAGCCGATTTGATTTGACAACTCGCCCAACGGTGCACGGTGCACCTCGGCTGGGCTGTTACCTGATACATGCAATTCGCGCCCTATCTGATCTAAGCTAACTATTCATACATATATGAATTGTTGAAACATATATGTGTACCAAGCATACATACCTCAACAACTCTGATAAGTTAACAAGTTTGATAAGGAAAAAAATAAAACCCTTCCACTTGCATGTGTAAGCGTGTATGCGTGCACGTGTGTGGAGATGATATGTGTAATGTTGTCGCAGTGATGTAAGATTTTGTGTCACTGTATCGCGCGAGCAGCGTACTCAAGGGCTCCACGCCGACGGAACGGACCTAGGCTTGAGCCGCTGCCGAGGAGGGCCTAATCTGGTGTTTAAATTGCCCAGACAGTGACAAGAACTCATTAACAATAATATCAATTATATTATTTTTTTAAATCTTATCGATGGTAAGTAAGATTTGTATTTTGTTTTATACCAAAAACGGGTAGATCTTTCCGGTAGACCTATTATATACATAGATCAAATACGTCAACGTTATTGTAATACGAAATTTATGCTTGTTGAATAGCTAAATGATACTGAGTCGGCGGATAAGGACGAGACAGTTTATTTCTGCACAAATTGCTTCAAGAGATACGTCGTTACAGAGTTCAACGAAGAAATAGTGAGTCTAATTTTTTATATATAACTAACTGTTACCCGTGACTTCGTTTGTGTACATTATTATCTTATTAATATATTTTACGTACAGAGGAAAAAAACTTAAGCACCACACTGCTTGCCCCACTTCTCAACGGCAAGAAAACACTTATCACTAAGCAATTATCACTAGGCGTTTTGCTTATAAAAATCGTATACTTCTAAAACGTTACATTAACTTAAGCTAATATGATAATCTCGTTTTTAGATAAGGGCCAAGTAAAAAGTAGATATAAAAAAATCGAAATCTTCTCCAGTAGCTATTGACTGATACGAGCTCAACATCAGACCTCTCTAATTTTATTTTTATACAGGCTGAAAGCTTAGATAGTAGCAATATTTACGGAGGATACTCTGCACTCGATTCTCATCCTAAATCAATTAAAAACATAGGTGCTTAATATTCGACCTAATTTTCTAGAAGAATACAAAATTATACGCAATTTTCTACGTGTCTATGTCAAAGGGCAGTGTCAATGACTGATGGGTGATTTCACTTGAAAGTGAACATGTGAATGACATTAACAAAACAAAAGGGTTTATTGTCCGTTTTATTATCTAAGGTTATTAACTCCTGGTCGCCGCTTACAGCTTTTTAAAGTCTTAGAACAAACCTTAACTTACAGTCTCTTTGTTCTTTATTAATATTTGTTTTGATATTATTATTTTATATGTTAAATGAAACCATGAAGTATTATATCATAGTGTGCAAGTGTTTATTCTTTCACCTGGTATAAGATAAAAAAAAGATATATATATATATATATGTGTGTGTAATTTTTGTTAAATGTGTAATTAATTTCTTTATACTAATACTTATATTCTATACTAATAATAAACAGAGTACAATTGTTTGAATCTTAATCTTTCATGAAATTAGAAAATTAATTAGGAAAAACTCATAATATCACAAAAGTCACCAGCATTCATTTATTTTGTTAAAACCTATATCTTTATTAAATATAACGTAACGCATATTATTATTTATTATTTTTTTTAATGAATGAATTATTAAATTAATTATATATTAAATGAATATAACGAATTATATAATGAATTATAACGCAGAGGGTGTGTGAGACGAGATCGCGAACAAGCGTGGCTGTCTCTGCCGGTGACAGCGGCGACGTGTTGTGCGACATGCGCGCCAACATGCTGGGCGAGCCGCGCGCCGACAGGGAGCTCCGCGACCGGCTCGCCGGCAGCAACGGCGACACCGTACCATCGGTATACACCAGTTTATTATACACACATAACTAGGACGTCATTCGTCAACAATCCATATGCTATAGCCACAGAGATTATAGCTATCTTAAAAAAAAGGCGTGTCGTAAAGACACACGATAGAAGTGAAACTTTTATATTACAGAAAAACATTTGATTTAAAAAAAAGCCAATTTCCCAGACGGTCATGGAATCGATCCCCCATACACGGTTGACATTTTTGTGATGAACACGGTCTGGTGCTTGAACGTCGTGTGCCAAATATAATACAGACGTATCACAGCAATATGAGAAGGTTTTATGCCAAAACAGGGGAATATCCAGTTTACGTCTTTATTTTAAGATTAAAAGATGTCTATGACACGATTGACAATTTTTAAAAAAACGTACTTTTTTGCGTTTAGAAACCGATATAGATTAGTTGTTCAGCTTTTATAATACAAGTTAGTTTGGAATTAAATGAACGTGTGTAATTGTGAGACAAAAGCCAGCGTATAATTAAAAATCGTTGTTATTTAACAGCAAACACCACATAAAGAAGATCCGGTGAAATCACAACCGAGCAAACAGAAGAAGAAGCCTGTTATTCCTTCTCCTTCACCAACTCGATCTCCGGTACCGAAGGAGCCCGAATCGGGACTATTTTTGTATATAGATTTACACGGACACGCCTCTAAAAAAGGTAATTGAAGTTTATTATCATATATATTAATACGTGAAGCCTAAACTTTGTATAATTTTTTAACGGAATTGGGCGAACCGATGAACGTGAAATTTGGCATAGTTAAAGTTTATATGGAGGAGAAGTGCAGAAAGCTATTTATTTTATATAAAATTCATTAGAAGTACATTAAATTAATTAAAATATGCATTACTCACACTACTGATTCATTTTTACACAACATATACACACATGTAAATAAAAAAGACATTTTGACATCTGTCAATAAAGGACTTCAAAAAATGTTGTGAAGGAGGTTGCTATGCTCGACTGTATGTATTATTTTACTCTTACGTTCCAATTACCCTTTTTCATTCCACATTCTACGATGATATTATAATATAATAATTTTTTTTTAACAAAAGAACCCTAATAAAATTCAAACTTTAAAAAATCAATTAACTATGGTCGAATGTTGACCTCTGGGCGCCCACTAGCACTTATAAACAATAAGAATATCTAATAAATTAATCAAGAATAACTAATATTTAAGCAATAATTTGACATTTATTTTCTATTTTTGTGCAATGTACCTATTTCCAAAGAAAAATTGTACTAAACGATATCCATATATGGTTTTTAAAGTCTCAACTTCCATATCGAAACTCGGTGAGACGAAATAGCGTCATTAAAACAGACAAACATACACATCTATAGGATTTAATTTGGGTGAGAATGAGATGGAATATATTATACAGTGTTTGTTATATTCGCAGTCTCGCGAGTTTATATTGCATTACTTAATACTGGTATCTGGTCCGAGCGTTGTACATGTGTATGTTTGTTCGTGTGTATGCGCCTGTATATTACGATGCCTTGACAAAAGGAGTTATAGCCATCATTGTGAATTGTTTATATGTATTGTAATTTTCACTTCTGCTGCGTGTAAACTTTACACATGTTTTTTTTTTAATTTGTACTTAAATTTTCTTAGCGTAACAGGGTCCTTGCTAATTCTCAATTCATTTTTTTCTGTCTTACATTGTTATCCCATTTTTATTGTTCTAAACATATTTTTTTTAATTCTTTTTATAAAAGTAAAATTTTAATAAAATTGACTTCAAAAAATCTACTTTGGGAAATCGCACCAAAACGTCCTAGATCGTAGTTGTACCTACCTGGTCTTGGATTGTCATAAACAATACCTCAACTTATATACGTTTCGTACTCGATTTTGTGGAGTTTCCTGGCGTCTCCTTGAAATCCAAAGTCGAATGATAATGAAATGAAAAGGTATCTTTAAAAAAATTAAAAAAAAAAAAGATTCTTTATCGGTTTTATAAATGACAAAGTTCATAAGTACATTAAAAAAAAAAACAAACGGTTTGAGAAGCCCCTCTTTTAGAGACCTTGATGAAGTAGGTTAAAAATTACCCAAAAACCTTATACGAATATATCCTTTCCGTATTTAAATATATATTTTTTATATTTGGGCTTTGAGAGTTGTCTAAATATATCATTACAGTTCACTCTATTTTGGTTGACGTCATGAAGGAGTTCTCGTGAAAAAATATTTGAGTACAATAGGTGTGTTCACATACAGGTATATTCATGTACGGGAACCATTTCGAAGAGCTGGACAGTTGTGTTGAATGCATGCTGCTACCACGCATCATGTCGCTCAACAACCTGCACTTCCACTTCTCCTCCTGTAACTTCACAGAGAAGAACATGTACCTCAAGTTAGTACTTTTAGTTTCGATTGTTCTAGTAACTTAAAATCAAAAATCTCGAGGATTTTTTTTTCGGACAAAATATCCCAATGAATATGTTTCCATGTATTATGAAATGAAATAACTAAGTTCGGTGATATTCAGGGCATGGACGGTGTATGCCTCATAGTATGGAAATGTGACTTATTATCCAGGGTTATAGTCCACTCGAAATAGTCAAAAATTAGTCAAATGTCCATTTTGACTGGATTATTAATAGTTTGTTGTAATCAAAGTATAGTAGTGTTATTCACAATGAATAACACAAAACACGGTAAAGAATTTTTGGCGGAATCGTAGTGGCTTTTAAATTTTATTTCTTATATTGTTTTATTTGACTGTATATTTTGTAATATTGGTGGCATATGTGAATTGGATGGAAAATTATACCATTTTTTTTCCGATACGAAATATATATAAGAGTTGTTGAGGTATGTATGCTTGGTACACATATATGTTTCAACAACTCATATATGTATGAATAGTTAGCTTAGCTTAGGTTAGCTCAGATAGGTTGCGAATTGCATGTATCAGGCAACAGCCAAAGCCGAGGTGTGCCGTGCACCCTTGAGCTAGTTGTCAAAATAATATCGTCTGAGTACCTTAAGCGCTAGTCTTAGTAGTCCGGTGAAGCTGTTAAGACCTTGCCAGGTCAATAGCGTAGTCAGTTCGAAAAAAAAAAACATTTCTTTCTTAAATATCATAGGTAGCATACGAACAGTTGGGCCACCTAATGTTATGTGATCACCACCGTCCATAGACATTTGCAGCAGCAGGGGAGTCGCAAGTGCGTTGCTGGCCTGTGTTTGGGGTTGGGGGAAGGGTAGTGGGTCTCCGTTGCTCTCACTGACCGAACGAAACGCTACAATGCAAGCACTATTACTTCACGTGGGTGTTTTTGTGGGTCGGGTGGTAGAACCCTGGACGTGCCGACTCATTCATGCTGAGACCAGTAATAACTTCAGCATGACTCTACCACCTTCAAAATTGTACGCATCTACAAATGTCTTAGCAATAATTTCAATCCTCCAACAAGATGGTTACCCTTTTGTGACTACTTTTCCAAGAATCTTTGTGGCATCTCAGAATTCCTGTTCCGTGATATTATTTTCCATCCACTTCACTTATGCACAATAACCGAAGTGTATTACGTAAAATGCTATCGATATTCCAAAATACAGAGTCAAATAACACAGGATTATGAATACAATATAAAAGCCACGATATGACAGATTGAAATCCCGCCAAATACTCCACGATAATCAAGTTAATACCTTAAATACTTTAATGTAAACAGAGACCGCCGAGACGGTATGTCTCGGGAAGGTTCTGGAAGAGTCGCGGTCCTCAAGGCCACAGGTCTGGTCCGTTCGTACACGTTAGAGTGCAACTACAACACGGGCCGGCTCGTCAACGTGTTGCCGCCCACCGTCCGGGAGGGGGGTCCCGCGTCCCCCGCGACCCCCGCACACCAGCAGGCGACCCCCCCGCCGCCCAAATACACCCCGCACATATTCGAAGAGGTAAACCCGTTCCAGGTTTGTACGTTCCGACGTGCCACTAACTACACTACACTACGCATTATTCTCTATATCTAAATACTAGCTGTTCCCGGGACTTCGTCTGCGTGGAATAGTCACTTTAGATTAACGCTAACACGCAGCGAAACTTTTCAAAAGCGAAAAAAAACCCGATTTTGAAACATTCTTCATTGGTGCTCCGCTCATATTGGTCTTATAATATATTTTGGTATGGTGATGGTATATAGCCTATAGCCTGCCTAGATAAATAAGCTATCTAACACCGAAAGATTAGCGCTTTCAATCGAACAAACAAACTCTTCAGCTTTATAATATCAGTATAGATAGGTATAAAAATCCAGTATCATGATGTTTGCATACGATGACTCGGAAACTACTAAACCGTTCTTTTTTTTTTTATGTCATACGTGGCAAACGAACAGGTGGGTCACCTGCTGTTAAGTGATCACCACCATCCATGCACACTAACAACCTCAGAGAAGTCGTAAGTGCGTTGCCATCTTTCGGAGGGAAGGGTTAGGGGAGGGAAAAGGAGAGGAGAGAGGAGAGGGGAGGGGAGATGGGTCTCCGGCGCTCTCACTGACCGAACGAAACGCAACAATGCAAGCACTGTTACTTCACGTCGGTTTTCTATGAGAGGGTGGTACTACCCCGGGCGAGCCGACCCATTCATGCTGAAACCAATAATAGTTTCAGCGTGGCTCTACCACCATTAGAAAGATCTAGAATCTAGATCTTCATGAAATGTGGGTATTTATGTATAATTTGCTCCAACTTGAGAGATAGGATAATTTATATTTCGATGAATTGCCTCAATGTTTCTCAATTACAAATTAACTAATTGTCAATATTGATTATTGTTATTGTTTCATCGGTCTCGAACAGATGGCGCTTTAAATTAGTTTCTTAACAGACAAGAACTGCCTGTTTAGATATCTCATAGATGGCGCCACGTTTTAATTTAGCCTTTCTTTTTAAATTCCAGTTTATTTTATAATACACGTGTTCTGTCATGTAATAACTGAGTAGTCAGCTAATGGTATATAATAATATTGTTACATATATAGACCCATTTAATATTTGTTTTTTTTTTTAACTAAAACATCCATACATGTAGGCGATATGTTTATTTTGTGTTTTTTTTTCACACCGAACAGTATCATAACATTCAGAAGACCATCTTAAATGTAATTCCCTATTCTTATATTATCATCCTTACATTATTAAAGTTCACAAAATAACTTACGATAATTAAAGTGTTCTAATAAGGCGATGGCTCCCTTTTTAAAAAATTCCTAAAAGTTTTGGTTAAAAATTTGAATTCATTTTTTCCTACCCATTTAATTTTCACACGATAATTAAATTATGGGTAAACATTGGCGAAATTGCCTACATAGACAGAGGCCATACCAAATATAAGGGTCAAATAACACAAAATAATATATAAAAGGCACCACACCAACGCACATCTATCCTAACATTCGCATCTTAGCCATGAGTGGTCTTTTGTTTCCTCTGATGTACTAATCTTATCTATTTTAGTTATATCACATCTACACCTATCTATGGTAACATTTGTAATCTTCTTTCATCCGTATCTTTCATGGCCTAGTAATCTGCTCCATTAAGTTTCAGGTGTATTTATTAATCACAAGCATTAATTGATTTAGTAAATAATTTGAAATTCGTATGTTTTGGAAAAGAAATACAGAATTTAATATTAATTTTATTCTAACGCCATCTAGTTTAACCTAATCGCACTTAAACAACGCCCGATACAGATTACTAAAGCCATCTATTGGAAAGGAATTGATTTCTTTTTATTACACCTAAATTTTATAATAACATAATATTGTAGTTGTGTAAATAATATTTTAGGGAATATCTGTATGTATTTATTTTTAGATAATGTACAAATTAGACCCATGTTACAAATACAAGGCATGTAGAAAAATAAAATCAATATGATATTAAAACTTTATTCATTCATTAAAACGAATTTTTAGAAGTGGTAACACATTTCAGGTAAGACACTGTCGCGCAAAGAATCTAGAGTTTTTCGAAGAGATTAGCCCAAAAGAGGTTCGTTCACAACCTTATTGTATTTATTATATTATACAAGTATAATATATATCGAATAAATGCTTGATACTTTAGTAGTTCGAATATAGCTTCCATGTGCTTGTTTTATTAATAAATCTCTTCAAAAATCTCCAGATTAATGTATAAATCACTGCTGCTTTTCTTCACAGTATAAATTATTACACAGTATATTGGAAGAGTTGTGAAAATATATAAATATTGTTTTAGTTTGTACCCTAACACACAATTTAAGGGACATGTATACAACATTTCTTACATTTTGACTATAAAATTCAATTATTAAACCATACATTATAACAATCGATATTAATCGAGTATTTCGGAAATTCAGAAATAAATACAAAAAAAGTTAGTTTAAATATAAACAACGTGGTTTAAGAACTTATCCGCTATTTATCGCAATCGCACTCTTTACTCTCTTATTATTTTGTATCAATTACTCACATAGCAACTGTAGACTCGGCATAGTACAAAACGTTGCAACATTTATATGTAACATTTCAATTTGTCTAGGTTCCCCATCTTAAAAACTTTCTCCAGCAGTTTAACTTCAATAATAGTATTTATTGGATTAGTTACATAATTTCATTATAATTATCCTGGTGCTATTCATGAAACATAGTTTTTATGTAATACACTGGTATTAAGTGATGAACATCTACAATCGGTGAAGTCACAGTCATATTTGTTTTAACGCCATCTATCGGTAATACTTCGTACTATATTATTAGTTACAATGTTTGATATTTTTATGTTTTCAACGTTTTTGTGTTTGGCTTTCTACATTTTTTTATAGCACCACGACAAAGTTATGGTGATGAGCACCATGCAATCCAAAAACAACGGCGACCATGTGATCCTAAAGGTCTCTATATAAACCTTAATGTCACTATTAGTTTGTACCCGGAATACGTCGACATATAGGTACAATGTATATATGTACATATAGGTACACTAATAAATATACTGATATTTGAAGTACAAAACCATTATTGCATAAGATAACTTGTGTGTAATCGTACGTAAGAATAACGTTTTAATAGAAATAAAATAATAAACTTTATGAAGTTTTCATATTAATTTTCTATGTAACTGTATACAGAATCAAGAACAATACAAAAAAGAAGTAGAATAAACTTCAAACCATATGTATACTGTAAACAAATAAAGAGAATACATACAGACAGTTATCTTGGCACTATGTTTCCAAATAATTGTAACGATTTTAGATGGTTTTGGCTTTTCAGGGGTAAATATTTTTGAGAGTTCGTAATTCTGGTTCCACTTCATTATTTACAGAGGTCACACATCTGTCACGTATAATCTGAGTGGCTTAAAGGACTTGCATCCAGTGGCATTGATAAATATTAAAAAAAGAGTTTGCACAAGGTGTTTTTTTTTATAACTTAATTGAGATATGTAATCGTGTTCGTATGCAGGTCGGTCGGTCTCTCGGTGCTTCGATACTGGATCTGACCGGACAGCATCCGAACTCTCGCATCCCGTGCTCGGAGCACCGCAACCTGTCCGCGGTGCGCGAGTGGCTCCGCGCGCACACGCGAGCTATCCGACCGCAAGTACGAATCTTTCATTCCCTAACTCTCCTCCCCACTGACAACCCACTATTCAACTAATTTTGTTTTTTAAGTGAAACTTTTTTTCCATCGTCTCAAATTTTTTCGTCCATCTATCGCATGTCGCATTACAGCGACCGCGGAGTATGGGTAAAGTGAAAGGCGTTTGGCAGAGAAACCAACGCCAATATGGCGGTGCCGATGACTCAATTCAAAATGATTTAAATTGATTTTTTAACACGCGTCTATCATCTGAATGATTGTGTTTATTATATATTCGGTATAATTATATACTCTAATACGCACATTGAAGTTAAAATGTGTAGTTGATTTTAATGCCTACTATTAATTTCGCAGGGTTATTTTTATTTACCAATTATTATGTTAACGTTAAAAACGTGATTTTAATACCCTAAATCGAAAAAAAATCCGATGTTTTTTTTTGTTAAGTACCTATGATCCGAAAAAAGTTTCACTCGCATCATGGTTTCATAAAACCACACAATTATTTTTATTGTATAACTATTTCTACTAATTTGGTTAGTACTAAGGTGTCACGTAATTAATTTTAAAATTTATGATGTAACCTTTATTGTAATTGAATATGTATAAGAATATACGAAATTAATGTGTATTTTCTTTTTATTTATTCCTATTAACAACCGTTTAATTGATTATTAATTTTTGTAGCCTATTGAAATTTATATCACTTCTAGATTGTTCCAATTAATTTATATTTAATTGTCACATTAATTACTTTTTATTTATTTAAAACTGCATTTTGATTTCTAATGTTTTTCTAATAATTTAATAGAATAAAAAATAATTGTATGTTAGTAATATTACCCTTTAACGTTATTCTAACCATACTATCTTTAATTTTCAGTTTTAAACCACTAAATAAAACAAACACCAGCCCTTATAGTAGTCAGGGTAAGAACAATTATTGTCAAAATTGAGTCGTGTTGTCCCACTCTATCAAATAACATCATAACATTGTTAGAATGACTACTAAAATCTATTCAGAATGAGGTTTTTTTTACATATTAGACTGTATATTATATAGACTACATACATGTTATAATTCTTAGTAATGTATAATACAATATAGAGGTGTTTGCTTGATAAACGAAACACATCGAAACTATATATCGATACATCAATTTAAAAACATCGATATATTTTTACAACGATTAAAACTGTCGAGATCTTTAGAGCTGTCGACCCATTTTTTAATTTAGAGTGCCATATCTTAAGTGTATATAGTACATGCTTACAAACATACAAATGAATATACATTATTACGATTGATTCATTCGATATATTGGATAAACATGCATTAAATATTTTATGAGAACATGGAATATTATTTCGTATATTAATTTGGTCATTAAATCAATTTCGAATTAGTTTTTCTTTCTTTATTTTATTTCCGACGATCAATCTTCTAGTAGATTATTACTGCCTTTGTCGAGTAGATAATGGTAATAGAAGTTTATTGCGAACATTTGAATAAACTAACAAGATGGTAGTGGCCCCCTTCTTAGAACTTTCTAGGGAGTTTCTGTGGCATGTGAGAATCTATGTTCCGTGGCCTTATTTCCCATCCCTTTACGTATGTAAAATGCCACTAATATTACAAAATATAAAGCAAAATAACACAAGATTATGAATAATTACATGTTATAAAAGAAAATCTTTTGCCACGTATGTCTACTTGCGATAAACTCAAAAACTACTGGACAGATTTTCATGCGGTCTTCACTAGTAGATAATGTAATTGATGAGGAAGGTTTATGTAATTTGTCAAGGTTTTTTTATTACCAGTGCGAGATAACGACCGCCGCGCCCGGTAGTTCAATATAATGACAGATATAAATAAACATGACAGACTAAGAATCTCGCAAAAAAACTCCCTCGTAATACGATAATGTCGTTGGTAGTTGAAGGATAGTGTTGTGTTTCAGCTTACGATGTCTCGATTACGTCCGAAGACGACGTCGCCGCCGCGCGTCCCCCTCTACGCGCGCTCCAAGGGCAAGGTCACCGACGAACGCAAAGAGAACACGTACGCCGGCGCCAAGACCGACGCCGAACGGAAACGCACCTCCGGCCACCACGACCTCCTCGCGCTCAACCTCAAGTTCGGCAAGAAGAACGAACCGGTGATCAAGACGCCGTCGAAAACGCGCTACCTCAACGAGAACGAACCGAAACCGAAGACGCTGTCGACGAAGCGGCGGAACGTCCTGGCGATTCGAAAACCGAACTCAGGTAAGGGACAGGTCGGGGCAGGGGGTGTAGGGGGCGGCGGGGCAGGGGGTGTCGTCAAGGCGAAGTTGAGCCGACGGTCGGTTGATGAGTCCGAGAACGCTCGGCACTCGATAGTGACGGGGAAAATGAGCAAACGGACCTTCTCGAGGTCGATACGCGTCCGGTGTAAGCCGACCCCGTCCTCCTCATCGGAGGAGATGGGGGGGAGCGGGAAGTGGGAGGAAGTGGGGGGAGTCGCGGCGAAGCGCCGCTCGTTCCCGAACCCGGCGCCCTCGCACCTCAAGAAGATAAGGTTAAAGACGGGCTTGTAGCGGAAGCCCCGAGCTCGGCCTGCCGCGACACCCACTCAGCCGAGACCTCACTGACGGGCGAACCCCGTGCCGGCTCGGGCTCATCTAACTGTGGACTCTCAATAATAAAGCGCAACTTCCACTGCCATTCAAAAACAGGACATAATTGTAAATGAATAAAAAATGCATTCGATTCATCTCAAATGGTCTTATTCAGTGACGTCGTCTACATTCTACGAATATTATAAAAACAACAACAAAATTATACTATATTTTTTATCATGTAACAATTTATTTTTATAATCTAATTTTTTGGGACTGATACATTTTTTTTATCGAAAATTTTAACGTGTAACTTATTACGGAGACTCGAAGTTATATGTTTTATGTTCCTAGTGAAAATTAACTGATAATGTAAAATAATAAACGTCTGGACGACAACGTAGTTTACTTCGTGTTTTTTTGTAGCTGTGTGTTATTAATCTCGTGACGCGTAGGTAAAATTATTCGGTGTAGGTTTATGTGCTCATGGAGCCAGTTTAGACGGTGTGCTAATTAATATAATAATTTTGATCTCATTTAATCACACGGGGTAATAAAATATACTATTAAAATTGGTCGGGCGACATATTCTACATACAAAAAAAAACTGGATATTGCACAAAAAGATATTCCAAACAATTTTATTTCACATATAAACATTTTTTTCATATATTTTTGAAACGATGAATATTTAAAAACAATAGAAAAAAAATACAAACATTTGCGACAACTCGTAAAGTATTTTTAAGCAAAAAAGGGGCAATATATTTTACAAGATTCTCTTTGTATTAGCGTAAGTTGTATGTTTCGTTAAATGTGCAATAACATAGTGACAAATTAACAGATTTTTTTTTTATATAAATTTTTAATAACACTAACATTAATAATATTAGAATTAAAATTTTTAAAGTTGTGTGTATTATAAGAATTGTTTATGGTAGAATGGTAAATAGAATAATAATTATTTATTGTATCTGAAATATTAATATATGATATAATGTTCAACAACACAATCTTGTTTTTTTTTTATTCACTTCCTATCCACTCCTTGAAAAATTGAGAAATGCTATTTGCAAGCAAAAAGGTTTATAATTGGGCGACCCGAAAAAAATATACTTCGAAAATTAACCTTTGTTAGTTGATCGTTGTTCCCACGTATTTTCACACTTCACTTCAATAAAGACGCATTGATGATTAAGTATTTTATGTATTTTTCTAGATAATTAGGTCAAATATTAAGTACCTATTTTTTTAATTGATTTATTCTGAGAATCGAATACAAAGTATCCTCCAAGAATATTGTTACTGTCTAAACTTTCACCTGATATATGTTAAGAGGTAGGTAGCGTTTTCGACGAAAACTTCCAGGCGGCTTTACTTTTTCCGACACTTTATCGTTATATTTCAACCAATTTAAAAAAATCTTGACAAGTTATATACCTAAACCTTCTCCATGAATCACTCTAACCTTTAAATAAAAGCCGCTCGGTAGTTTTTGAGTTTATCGCGAACAGACAGACAAACGCGATGGAGGACTTTGTTTTATAATATGTAGTGATAAGTAGTATTTAAACATTCCATAATATATAAAGGACCAAAATGAAACCGCCATAAAATCCGTCATAAAATAGTTAAATGAAATCATAAAAATAAAGAAGTAATATATTTAAAAAAAACATCCAATAGATGCACATAGATACGATTTTAACTTACACTTTAAATAAAACGATAGCAAAAAAATGGTGCGGACCGAGAGTCTGCAAATAAGGAAAAAAAACATTCCATAATATTCGCAAAATTAAACCGTAAGCCTACAAAAGGGGATGGTATTTACTTTATATAATGTACTCTGTGGTATTTACGTACACTCAGTTGTAATTGAAAGACAAGGAGAGAAGAATCAATAAATTACTACATTTTTTTAGCCGTTGAACACAATCTCATATGATTTGAAATGATGTGGTCTACGAAGGTAGAGGAGATTGGCTCTTAAATGCAGCTGCCAGAACACACCAACAGGTGCTTGGTGACAAACTTTTAACATGGGAGTGGTAGCTAACCAAGCGGACAGAAAAAACTACCATGATGCCTATGATTTCCGTTTTCCTTAACCGGTAGTTCCTACTCAGTTGCCAGGATTCGAACTTACGTCCATCGACGCTGTGTCTGTATACTCCGATGTCCTATATATTCGACAAGAGGGGCAAATCACGTGAAGCGGACAACACATGTACATTAATCGTGCTCTCTCCTTAACCAATTCTGTGCCCACTTTAAAAGTTATAGTATATTTTATGTGTATTTTAAGCTACGTTATGATGTAAAAAAAAATGTTCAAGTTCTTAAAATTTTGTTTCGAAAAATTTACTTTCGGTTTTGACATTAAAAAAAATATCGAGTTTTATTTTATTTTCAAAAATAGCAATTATCTATACTAATATTATAAAGAGGTAAAGTTTGTGACGTTGTAAGGGGTAATCTCAGGAACTACTGGTCCGATTTTTTTCTTCTTTCGAATTCTTTCAGTGTTATATAGCTCATTTATCAGGGAAGGTTATAGGATAGGCTAGCAGCAATGAAGAGTGTTGCAAAATCGGGGTATTTTTTTCTTTTCAGAGCTTCCGCTGCCTTTTAGCGCAAAATAACCATTCCACGCGTACGAAGTCACGGGCAGAAGCTATTAACTAATTATATCATCTATACTAACATCATAAAGAGGTAAAGTTTGTGAGGTTGTAGGGGGTAATATCTGAGGAGTAGGAGAAAAAGTGGTAAAACGTTTCTTACGAACGCTGCCTTAACGATAAGAGATATATGATTGAGTTCTAGAAAAAAGTTGATGATGCCTATTATCGCCCAACGAAGTGGGCACGGGTCGGCTAGTCTTCTATATAAATCGCTGCGTTTAATATTTTATTGTGAATTTGTTCAATTTGAAAAACTACTTCCAATAAATCTGAATTTCAGATGTGACTGTTCTTTAGAAGTCCACAACTTGACAGATAAATGTGATAGAAAAAAAAAAATGCGTTCACATTCATACCTACTAGAAGTCCAATTAGGCTGAATATGAACGAATTTCAGAACCTCACTTTTTTTTTGATGTCCGCTTCACGATGCCCCAAGAGGCAACCCTCATCTATTAATAAAGCTGAATTATAGTAGACTTTTGATCAAAATTCTACCATACCATCCCGTATGACTTGTATCCCTGTACAAATTGATTTGTCACGTGCTAATATATTAATATAGTTCGATTCAGGTAATATACTACCTGTACCGAACATTGTAGAAATATAATACAACTCATAGCCGTCCAGTAGGTAACGTGAAATATGACTAATATAGATTATCAAATAAAAAGTTCGTCTTTGATTTGAAAAAAAAAAGGTTTTCAGTTTTTTTACCAATAACATTAAAAACTCGTCAATAGGTATCTACTGATATTGGCCCTTATAAATAAATTTAATAGCTGCACTTCAGATAACGAGATGTCTATTTTTGACCTGCATATCTTATTGATCGAGTAAGGAGTATGCACACGCTTTCCAATAAACTACATGGATGTCATTTCGAAAAAAGAAGAAAATTTTTGAATTTTGGCGCCGTTTGACTGTCTTCACATGGAAAAATTGCAACTCATAATATTTGTACTGCCCGGCGCACTTCAACTGATTTCTGCCAACAAGTAACAAGAAGTGATATAACTTGTTGAACCCAGAGCAGCCGTTACGTACGAGGTGCTGAGTTGCAGTCTACTAATAAAAAAAAATTTACAAACTGCGGAGAAATAGGTACTGAACGTTTTTATCATTGCCTATTATTATATTACTAGCTGTACCCGCAGCTCCGCACGCGTTTTTTAAAATCGTATTAAAGAATTATAGAATTGTGAGACTATGTACAATTACAGAAACGCTGTTTAAAGACAATTGTAAGTACGACGCGCACGCCACTAAAAGTAACATGTAACGTGTACATTAGATATATAAATACAAAGAGCGTGCCAAATGAGGTTTGTCATCAGCATAATATTTGGAACCATAACCAACCATATAACTACCTCAGTGCTCACTTACACTGTATAAGGAACTATTGAAACAATAACTAAAAATATTATTATAAAGATTTATATTTACATTACATTTAATATACATTGCCCTTATTATAATTAAGATTTAGTGACTATACAAAAAATAAACGCTTGTCTGTTCCGCAACAAATTGTATTATGGAACTCTTTACGTAATACTCTTATTAGGAAGACCTCTATATCATTAATGTTATTAATAATTATAATGTCGAATTGTAAACAATAAGCCGATAATTATTTCTGTCATTAAAAATAAAGAATAAGTTGAAATCTTGCTAAATTTCATGCAGACAAAGTCGCGGGTAACAGCTAGCCTAAAATAGAATAACCACAATTACTTTTTATTAGGTTCGTTATCTACCATTGAAAGTCCCGTGAAAATCGATGTAACCGTTTTGGTGATAGCACAGCGGGCGAAGCCACGGTTAACAGCTAGTATAAACTAAAATTGCTTAAATTACTTTTTATAAGATCAGCTATCTGCCAGTGAAAGTGATCTGAAGATCGATCGAATCGTTTTGAAGATAGCATGGCAGACGAAGCCGCGGTTAACAGATAGTCTAATTTAAAGTAGCCTAAGTAACGCGCTGTAATTTTCTCTATCTGCCAGTGAAATTCCCGACAAAATCGGTTCAGCCGTTTCGAAGATTACCCGGATCAAACAGACAGACAGACAGACCGACAAAAATTTTAAAAATTGCATTTTTGTTATCAGAAGCGTGTATACTTTCATACCCAATCAGTGAAAAAATTTATTTTGATATTACATACACACACTTCATTTTTATTATATGTATGTATATAGAAGAAGATAGATAGAATAGATGAACTATGCAAACAGTCAGTGTTATCGAATGCAACTGTTACGCCATGCGCCTCCGGAATACGTGCGTTTGCTGCGAATAATTGAATGCTGTAAGCAGCGGCGCGTTTTTTTTTTCTTGAACTGACTATGCTATTGACCTGTTAAGGTCTTTACAGCTTCACCGGACTACGAAGCAGCGGCGCGGCTCTCGGCGCGCTTTATATACCTGCGCAGACGTGTACAACCTACATCACCAGCCTAAGCTGAACCCAATTTCATATGATTGATCATATAGATCTGAGGTCAACTGACATTGGTTATTTTAATTTTCCGAAACTGATCATTTTTACCTTATATTTATTATTATTATGTAATCATAATTTTATATAGACCATTATTATTATAATGAAATTTAGTAAAGTTGCAGTCAATGCTACTGAAAAGAGAAAGAACAGTAGATAGATAGTTTAACAAATGTTCGACGTGATTCTTTAAATTGGCATAACTTTTTTATTTACGAACCGATTGACATGAAACAAACACTAAATGTTAAGTGAACCTTACCACGATATATCAGTGAAAACCACATCTAAATCGGATAAGGCGTTTCTGAGATTAGCGTGCACAAACGCACAGACAAACAGACAAACAGATAAACAGACAAACAGACAAAAATTCTAAAAATCATTGTTTTGGGTTCTATTGCATTTATAAAGACCCCTAATAATAGTTTTTCTCATATATACTTAATGTACAGACAGCGGTCAGTTACATTTTTATTATATGTATAGATTACAAGCTGTACCCGCAGCTCCGCACGCGTTTTTAAAAATCGTATTAAAGAATTATAAAATTGTGAGACTGTGTACAATTACAGAAATGCTCCAAAGACAATTGTAAGTATGACGCGCACGCCAATAAAAGTAACATGTAACGCGTACATTGGATATATAAATACTAACAGCATGCCAAATGAGGTTTGTCATCAGAAACATATTTGGAACCTTAACCCACCATATAACTACCTCAGTGCTCACTTACACTGTATAAGAAACTAATGAAACAATAACTTAATATTATTATAAAGATTTACATTTAATATACATTGCCATTATAATTAAGATTTTTTGAATATACAAAAAATAAACGCCGTTCCGCAAGCAATTGTATTATGGAGCTCTTTACGTAATACGTTTATAATCTAAGATCTTATTAGGAAGACCTCTATATCTATAAAATTATTAATAATTATAATGTCGAATTGTTAACAATAAGAAATAGATTCTGGGGGAATCTTAGTCTGTCATGTAGTAACTTTTATATTTTATTCACAATTTTGTGTTATTGGACTATATACATTGTAATATTGGAGGCATTTTACGTAATATAAATCGTTTATTATGTACAAGTTAAGTGCATGAAAGTTCGTTATCTACCACTGAAAATCGGTTTAACCGTTTTGCTGATAGCACAACGGGTGAAGCCACGGTTAATAGCTAGTCTAAATGAAAATAAATTAAATTACTTTTTATAAGGTCCGCTATCTGCCAGTGATAATCCCGTGAAAATCTGTCTAACCGTTTAGGAGAAAAGACTGGGCGAAGCCACGGTTAATAGCTAGTCTAATTTAGAGTACCCGCTGTAATTTCAGCTATCTGCCAGTGAAATTCCTGTCAAAATCGGTCCAGCCGTTTTGGAGATTACCCGGAACAAACAGACAGATAGACAGATTTATGTTATCAGTAGCGTGTATACTTTCGTACCCAACCAGTTGAACATTTTTATTTTGATATTACATACAGACACTTCATTTTTATTATATGTATAGAAGAAGAAGATAAGATGCTTATTCGTATATGTATTGTATGTTAATACAAATACACTGAATACCTAATCCTTGAAGCTTATAAAAATGGACTTATTTCATAATATTCTACGGGATCCAAAATGACAACAGAATAACAAATAAAGCAACAAGTAAAACTAGACAGATCAATACATGGACTGCAGTTGTACCTATATAATATCTAGGTAGCGACAATAAGCTCCTATCGATTGGTTTTCTGCGCAGCGCGATTCGTATAGAAAAGCGTGCATACAAACATTACCTACCGCACCGACGCGTAGCCCCCCCGCCCCCCTTTTCTTCTATGCCGCCTGCCGGGAGCGTCGCGTCGTTGCAGTGCATCTAAAAGCGCATAAAGGTACGCACGTTATCGTGTACTTTTATTACTCACGGTAATCGATCGAAACAATGTCTGACAAACCACCAGATAAAACAAAGGAATTCGTTCCCAAAGAAATATTTGAAAAGGAGCTTCATTTGATGTACAGTCAGGTAAAAGAAGCACGGCATCACTGGACAAAACAAAAAATTAATGAAGTATTAGACTTTATAGAAGAGAGACAACTGAAATGGTCGAAGAAAAAAATCAATGATACGTTGCATTATATAGTAGACAACCAGATGCCAAGTTTTCTACCAGAAATGCCTGCTCCATATAATTATGGTGGAACAATCGTTACATACAGCAAACGTTCCGATTATGATCATGATTATAATTACTTGATAGATGTTCATTTATCCACAAATCATGGCAACCTCGACAGCATGATCGCTTACATAAAAGAGAAAAAAAAATTCATTCCTAAACCAGCGATTATCACATTTATAAAATTATGCAAACATTGTCGAGAAAATCATTTAAAAAAGACAGTCGCAATGAAAAAGCCAAAACCACTACCGAAGCCGGCAGTGGTCCATTTGATCGATTTACAACACAAACCTGTTAATGATTACAAGTGGATTTTGCACTATCGTGACATATACTTGCAGCATTCAGTGCTACTTCCACTGTTAACGAATCACGTAGACGAAATCGCTTTTGCACTACTTAACAGTTTCATGCATACTGGTTATCCATCTATACTTTATAGCGATGGAAGCGATCTAATGACTGAAGTACATAAGAAATTATTAGAGCGGTCGCCTATCTGTAAATTTATTGAACTTCAGGAATGGCCTAAATCAGCTATTCATAAGATCTGCGAAGATATAATGAAGCAAATTCAGGATTGGCTGATTGAACATGAATCTTTCAATTGGTTATATGCTATTCATGCCGTTCAGTATAAAGTTATGTGCTTTTTTGATGGAACTGAAACATCAACATACAAAAAGGAATCAACTAACTCTACAAATAATAATACGGAAGTTGGAGCCAAATCCCTAGATGAAAGGGCCAAACCTAAAGACCAAAATATTAATATTGATAAAAATGGTGGGACAGATATATTAACAAATGCTTTGGGGGATCTAAATCTAGCTTTAAGCGAGTAGTTACTAGATGTTTGAAATTATTTTCTGTAGTTCATAAGAAATAACTTACATTTTATATTAAGGATTTCTCTTTGACATGTAATTTTTCTAATCAAAGAATATAGAATCATCATCTAATAATCATTATCAAAGAATAATCTAATGTATTAGTAAATTTCTCAACTTTCATCATTTTTCAACGTTTTGTTAAATCAATTCTAAGTTATATGAAACATTATAAATGTGAATATGTAGTAAATAATAGATAATAGCGGAACCCAGTAAATATAAATGTTATATATTCCAGAGGAATTTTCTTCTACAAATAAACTTTTAATTGTTGATGACTTCGTAAAATTATTAGTAACTATATATAATAGACATGAACTGCGACAACAGTATCTATAGGTATTGCGCAAGAGATATATAATCTAGATAGGATTACAAGCTACATTATATTTGATGTATTCGATACATGATTAATATTAATAGAAGCAGAAAAGGTATAAAAACAATAAGCCTAGAGGCGTGTTTATTTAGTGTTTTTTAACACATTAATAACTTCATTTTAGTGTCAATATTCAATCTTTTTGTAATACGTGTCTTTTATCTAGTACCTTTGTTGTAAAGGTATATTCCTATTTCTTCAGAATCTTTCTCATCCAAAAGTATATATCTGGGATATCTTATCGTAGATATTGTATTTATATAATAACATTTTTAATGTACCGTTTATCTTTCATAATAAATAAGTAGTATGTGCCAAGTGTGATTATTTTTAAGAATCTCTCCCTCGCCCCCGAGACATGTTGGCAATGCACTTGCGACTCGCCTGGTGTTGCAAGTGTATTAATGGACGGTGGTGATCACTTAACATCAGGTGACCCACCTGTCCGTTTGCTTCCTATGATATAAAAATCCACCGACTTCCCTTCTAAATCTTAAAGAACGAAACTTCTTTACTCTCAATGTTATTGCAAAAAACTAAATAGGAAACATAGCCTAGATACCTGTCGGATTTCAAGCATCACGAATTTGTTTCAATAAATCTGAGGAGCGACAAACACTGAATTATCTTCAAGATGATGAAGCTGCATCTCTAACAGCAACATATCTAGAAAAATTGTCATTTGATGACAGTAATATTAAACAATTTTTTTGCTTATCTTGAAAATATACAAAATTAAACAACAATTTACAATATACGTGTGCAGTTAAGCGGCCTTATGTTCTCTTTCATACGCATACACACCTCAATAAAGGATTAACATAGACGAAACTAAGCTCTGGGAAGTTGGCCCCCCACTTTTCGTGTAAGAATTTGAAAATCGCCCATCGGTTGTCCATTTTTGCCCACCTTTATAAAAATAGTTATGAAAGATTTAAAATGCGTGAGCCAGGGTCCATGAAAATCGAAAATCTTAAAGCTGGTTCTTGACGTATGTCGACAGCCCATGACTGGTCCATTTTTTACTTCTTTGAAAAGTTAACTTCAAAGGGTTGAAAATGGGGGAGAAGAATAATTGAGAGATCGAGTTTTTTTCAATGATGGATTTGAATCTACTTCCTTTTTTCACGTCTGCACATCTTTTACTTTTTCGAAAAGTCAACTTCTAAGGAGTGAAAATAGGGGAAAGAAGAAAAATTGAGACATCGAGTGTTTTAAATAATGCATTTGAATCTACTTTCTTTGCTCACGTCTGCCCATCTTTCACTTTCTTGAAAAGTGAAATTCTAAAGGGTGAAAATAGGAAGGGAAAGAAAAAGGGAAATATCGAGTTTTATTGAATGACGCATTTGAATTTCCTTTTTTCCACGTCTGCCCATCTTTTGCTTTTTTGAAAAGTCAACATCATCATCATCTTCTTACCCTTATCCCACATAAGTAGGGTCGGCACAACATGACAAAATAAAACGATATCGACATCGATTACGTAAAGTAAAAGAATGAAGAGACACACATGCAGAGAGGAAAAATGTCTTGGTGTTGCTTATAGACATTTATGAAATTTGAAAATGCTTGGAGAAAATTTTATTACCATCCTAATCAATGTTTGTAAAACCGCTTGTTTATGTTACCTATTTTTGATGGCAGATCAAGCTCATGTAATTTCGCTATGTACTATATCTGCTTGCCTAATCACTTAATAAAAAGCATATTGGAATCGGTCGTAGTTTTTTTTTTGTGATAGTCGATCCCCGAGGACACGTTGGCGCAGTTTTTATCTATATTTTTTATAATTATTATATCAATCACACGGTTATATCAGTATGTCAGTTTGATTTCAAATATATATTTTGCAAAATATTGGTGATTGCAGTGGGTGTTAAGAGCCTGTCCAGATGCAGCGATTTATGCGCGAGTCGACTCGAGCGAAATATATTGCGTCTTGATACCGCGTTTTACGCGCGTTTCTACCCTAATAAACGTCACATCGTCGTACGGATAGACGACTGACGGCTATGTCGACTCGCGTATAGTGCTGGACTTCCTTTAATACTTATTATACTCTTTGTGCTGGACGCAATAATGGGGCCACGAGTACCTAGAGGAGCACGGGGATCGCGCGCACGACGCGCGAGTCGAGTCTCGCTCATTGCACGAGTTAGGAAACGCGCCGAACCATTTTTTAATTTTTTTTTTATGTCATAGGTGGCAAACGAACACGTGGGTCACCAGATGGTAAGTTATCACCACCGTCCATGGACACTAACAACACCAGAGTCGCAAGTGCGTTGCCACCCTTTGGGGAGAAGGGTTAGGGGAGGGAGAGGAGAGAGGAAAGGCGAGGGGAGATAGGCCTCCGGCGCTCTCACTGACCGAACGAAACGCAACAATGCAAGCACTGTTACTTCACGTCGGTTTTCTATGAGAGGTTGGTACTACGCCGGACGAGCCGACCCATTCATACTGAAACCAGTAATAGCTTCAGCGTGGCTCTACCATACCATACCTCTGGACGGGATACATGTAGCTCTAGTATCTCGGGTACGCGCGAGTATCTACGCGCGAGCCGGCTCGCGCGTAAAACGCCTCATCTGGACAGGCTCTTAATATCGAATTTTTCTTACTATTTACGACCAATAAAGTAAAATGTAATAACATAAACCTTATTCTTTATAAAGAATTTGTCATTTTTTATCATTAAACTTGTTAAAACGTTATAATTTTTACACCAACTTATTAGAATAGAAATATATGAATCACGACTTAATAGAAGCGTTCGGAACTACAGACAACCAATAACTATATTACATTGTGCCGAAATAAGTAAAATAATATTTACATTAATATATTTTATAAGCTATTTCCAAGACAGTTATGCTGTGTCTATGTTTTCATTAATACATTTGTGATTTATTGATAATAAAAAAACATATCTACATAGATCAGGTGTTTTGCCATCAATCATCGTATTTTTGTAATACATATATGAAAAATTAAAAGCTGTATGTACTGGAAACTCTTTTATTCAAAGTCCACAGTGAGCTTAGCCTAAAAAATTACAGCCTGCGTCCTCTTCGTCCACCCTTCCTGCGTGTGGAGTCAGATGGTACAGGTGTCACATCTTCAATACGGCCAATTTTCATGCTAGAACGAGCAAGAGCACGGAGAGCAGACTGGGCTCCAGGTCCAGGTGTCTTTGTCTTGTTACCTCCGGTTGCACGGAGCTTAATGTGCAGAGCCGTGATCCCGAGGGTTTTACATTTCTCAGCTACATCCTGAAATATAGACAAAAAAATATTTTATACACATAACATACTTTTATAAACATAACAGTATTGCCTAAGGAGGACAGTAGCGGCAAACAGTAGCTATGAATTATCTGTCATGTAAGCGGCTTGTTTTATGTATGGGACGCTTAGTTCCCATCGCTAGCCAAAAGGTTAACATTTATACTAAATCAGGTTAGCCCAAAAAGTCAAATATATATTTTTTAGTTTCTTGTGAGAATAGTTAATAATATTACGGAACCCTGTACATAAGCTACATTAAAAAATAATTTGCTGGAGCCATGTGGTGAAATCATATAAAGTACTGTACCGTGTCTGGTGATATAATATGGTGATGAGTAAAAAATATTTTATGATTAAGAAATTTTAAAAGTCGAGTCACTGCTAAAAATGTTTTAATTCAGTTCATATATTGACTGTGCTTTTAAAACACCCTGCTGAATAACAAACGAGGCAATGGCGAAAGCGGGGTGGTAGGGTTTTACAGCCTGACTGGGTCGCAACCACTGGCGAAAAAGCCCGACATAGTGATTCGCTTCTGCGGGTCGTGTTTCGGGATCAGCCTGTGCGTATCCAGCTTTTGCATCACAGAGGCGACCGGCGATGTATAGTGTGTCACTCGGTGGTCGCCATTGTTTTTGGATTGTACTGTGCTTACCATCAGGCACAGTGCAGTCACTTTGCCGTGCTATAATAAAAAAATTAAAAAAACAAAGTAACATATCTTCACAAGGGGATATGTATATAATTCACTTTTTATATTAATATTTTCTTTTTTAAACCACTATTTTACATGAAAATATTTGTTTCATTATCCCAAAAAATGATCATAAAATATCAGAAGTCAATTTCACTCGGTCTACAGGGGTATGAAGAAACTGATATTATTTATTGCATTATCTTCATACAGTAATGAATGATTTGTAGACTGGTCCCGTATTGGTTGAAATGTTGAAAATATTATATAAAATCTAGTCTGATGCTTCATGAGAATATTTATCTGATGAAATTAGCAACAAATTTAGAAAGTAACAACCACCAATTTTCAACTTATATGGGGTTGTTCTTTAAACAACAATATTTGAAATTGCCATATTTGTCAGTAGTATATTAACTTATATAAAGTTAATCATTACAAAATCAATAATGATATGGAAGTCTAAAAACTTTTGTAATACAAATAATAAATTATCTTATTTTATAAAAAAAAGCATATAATCTATCAGTAAACAATCTATATATAACAGTATTGTGACCAGTATACACATTCTTGCAGAAATATGGTGAACACTCATGTCATTCTTTACTTGAAAATAGAAAGACATACCTCATTTTGATATCATAAATCATTGTAATAAACCTGAACTTGCAACATATATTGCCTTTGATGTTAATCTTTATTGACCTGACTACTTGTAAGTTGCTAGATAGTTATGCTATTTATGAAAATAATGTAACTACATAGGTAATTAAAGGCCAGGAAAGATGTTCAATGTAGAAATTAACCCTGCATAAACTTATATATCCCAAGAAATATATTGAAGCTTTTAAAAAATTGACTAATAGAAATGTCCATTTCAAAGTTATAGCATTAAGTTTCTGAGAATACATTTATAAAATTTACAAAAGTATATCATAATTAGGTATAAATAGCTATGCATTTGCCACAGCATATCAAATTGTTATAGTTCATAATTGCATATTATCCAAAAAAGGAATACGATTTTCTTTGTTACTACTTGTAATACTCTTTTAATGCCAGCATCTTGAATATGTAGCTACCGAGTATGTCATCCTCTTTGGCAGATTGACTAAACTTTTGAATATATTGTAAATAGAATGTCCTTCAAACAATTGAATGATCGCTTGTCTGTATAAATACCATACATGGAGTTGAAATTAAATAGCATATTTTACACATTCCGAGTATTATTATGTCCAAGTCAGTCTACACTCCTACAAATATATTGACAATGGAAAGACTAATTGACTAAAGTATAAATACTTGTTAGTCAATTAACCTCTCCGCTATAGATTTGTTTTTATTTTCTTGCAATAAAACCAACTTTACTATATTACTCTAGGGTACATGAAACCGACTCTAGAACATTAAAGAATTTCTTGGATATTTGCATAGCTGCCGTTTGTAACCGATATATAAGATTCGATTCGCTTTTGAAACTCATGTGATAAATAACACAAACCTGAGCAGCCAACATAGCGGCGTAGGGTGATGCCTCATCACGATCAGCCTTCACTTTCATCCCACCGGTGACACGGGCAATAGTTTCCCGACCAGACAAATCAGTAACGTGCACAAATGTATCATTGAATGAGGCAAATATGTGAGCCACTCCAAATACTATCTCGCCCACCAAGTGCTGAGGACCGAGGGTCACCTGAACCTCTTCTTTTTGAACTTTGTTTTTCCTCGGGGCCATGATTTAGCCTGAAAATAACAACACTTGAACACTTGTAACCTCAAAATATCTTAGGAATCGGTACACATTAAATAATGATAAGCAAGCTCGTTGCAGGGAATTAGATGCTTTACTTCTTAGAAAAAATATTTTTTATAATAACACATCAATATATAACATTTTCGAATAAAATGCAAAAATACCTTTAGCTTTGAAAGCTGTCAAAAACTAGAAAGAGAATCCAAACTCAATATTGCCAGCTTTTGAAACTTCTTAAAAAAAGGTTATGATTTTTAATCTATTATTTACAAATTTATCTTCTATACACTAAGAACAATTAAAGTTTATAAATTTTAATAAAAGCTATGTAAACAACAAAAAAACTTATTTCTTAAATTTAACAACTTATATATAATATGACAATCATTTAATAGAATAGGTTCCTACTTCTGCTTTATAGTTCTCACATTACATAATACGTATGAGAATATAAATATAATGATTGACATACTAGTATGAGGTAAAACCATTCATTCGTTAAACTAGACAATATGACAATATTAATTATACTTACCCCAGTACTGCAACAAAAATGTCGAATTTTAATAGTACCGACCTACTAAATGAGATCGCACCCATACCATAAAGAATGTGACATCCGGAAGTAGTCTGCAAAGTGTACGTCATTGCCAACAGAATCTAATTTTCATCGTTAATTCTTTGTCGAAAAAAACGTCGGTTTTAGCGACGTAACATATTGCTAATAAGTGTGAAATATTGTGATATACTTCCTTTAGCGTTAGTTAATCTAGTTCAATTCAAATAAGTGAGTATCTCATTTTTATATTGGTGTGAATTCTGGTTGAAGTTACAAGTACGCGAATGACGATCTGTCATATTACCCAATTCAATACTGTTCGTACTACGTTTTTTCAACATCCCAACGAGTGTGACGGCATGTCAGATGCCCAATATCTTATTGACATTCCAATACTAATGGATACGACGTAGATGATAACAATAAGACTTGCAAGTCATTAGTCATCTTCCATAATTTCTTTGTGAAGATACAAGACATGCTGAAATAATCGTACTCTCATATATTCCAGATTCAATATGTTTATCTTGGATTGGTTTACTGGTGTCCTTGGATTCCTTGGTAAGTGCAAGTTGTAGTTCATAAATAAATACTACGTAAAAGACATACTTCTGAACAATTATCTTTTTTGTTTGTACATTTTATAAATAACATAAAGAACGAGAATGTAATATTATAATGAAAAGATTAATTGTACAATATGTCAAGTAATCCACAAAAAACTAGTTTGACTCTGTATATTATAAATATAAAAGTAATACACAAACATCTAACATACAGTTTACATACTTAAAAGACCCATTGTTATTAGAGTTTCACATGTGACACAGTTACTGTTAAATTAGAACATTGAACGATGTGACATACATCAACTGATTACTTATTTGTCATATTTATGGAACACTATTCATATTTGTATATGAACTATATAGATGATTAAAAAAGATATAGCAACATTTCAACAGAATAAAACATTGTATCTTGTATACATTTAAAAATGAATAAGTTTTTACTTGCAGTGCTTTTTTCTTTCTCAGTACAACTTTAGCATTCTTTGTAAAATGATTTATCAGTAAATTTCTAAACTAAACTGAAATTGAAATAAACCTGTATGTAATTAGATTGTATAGTAAAAATAAAATTGTTATAAATTATACACAATATAAACTATTCTAAACAAATGGCAGAATTTGCAAATTTAATAAGTAATTTGGACATGAGAAACAATTTTAATTGCTTTTACATTACTCTATTTCCCATTGTTTAATTAATAAAGTCCTTTACATTTATACAACATCTTCAATAAGGTAGTGTATTAGTTCTGAATCTTAGAACATTAAAGTGGGCAGAATTCATATTGATTTTGGAACTCATATTGACCTTTACTCAAATGTTACTGTAGTATTTATAAAGAGTTTAGGTAAATTGCAAAATTAGCTCAAGTTTAAGTATACTTCAGTAAATAGACATGATTTTATAAGAAATTGTAACGGCGCACCCTTGAGCTAGTTGTCAAAATAAAAATTGGCTGAGTGCCTTAAGCGCTCGCCTTAGTAGTCCGGTGAAGCTATTAAGACCTTGCTTGGTCAATAGCGTAGTCAGTTCGAAAAAAAAAAAAAAGTAATGTAGAGCTTTTATTGTGTATTGTAGCCAATTATGAACGTTGGCAAATTTGTTTGTAATACAGGAAAATGTATTTGGTACACTGAGTCATTTAATTACATATTATGCAAACACACACTTTACTATGGTAATGAGATTTAAATTTCAATTGTTGTTTTTATTATAAAATATTACAGCTGGGGAGTTACTGATGATGTGTAGAATTAAGGAAATCTTTTATATTCACATATTTTTACATAATTTATTTGGTTTGTTCTAAGTTGAACAAAATAAAACAATTATTTGCAAATCATAAGATTGTCCTTGCATAATCTAAATTACTCTCAGGTTTGTGTACTCTGTGTAACTTATAAACAGAAGCCTTTAGTTATTTTTCTACAGATAAAAATGTCATAACACTGATTTTGTAAACAACACTTGAGTAAAATTTCTTTTTCTGTGTCTAGGTCTGTGGAAAAAATCGGGGAAACTTTTATTCCTGGGTCTAGATAATGCTGGCAAGACCACACTCCTCCACATGCTGAAAGATGATAGACTGGCCCAGCATGTCCCCACCTTGCACCCCAGTGAGTATTTACATTTTACTAGTGGTCGCATAGTGGTAGAAATTCAGAAATAATTCATTATTACATTCGATAAGACCAAAGAGAACAATGATTATTGCATTGGTTTCATAAATTTGTTAAAAATATATTATTTATCAATTAATTATATAAAATTAACCTACTGTTTGACCAGTTAATTTCAAAGGGCATGTAAGGTAAGGGTGTAAATCAGGTTAAAAATATTGAATGTAGGATGAAAAGAGATAATTGGAAAGTAAGAATGATTGGGAAGACAATAGAATAGCATGATGAGAATGAAAGAATAGATAGATAAAGAATGAAATAGTGTGGAAGAGATAGTTCAAGTATTATTGTGAGTAGAATAAGGGAGACAAAAAAAAATAAAGAAAAAGGATGGCGAAACATCTTTTCCATTTACTTGTGTTTCATGCAAGCAGTATGTGTAATAGGTATTTTAATAAGTTTAATGTATTTTTAATGCATTTTATATAAACAATAACTTTATGCACTTCTCCTCCATATAAACTTTAACTATGCCAAGTTTCATGTTCATCCAAACTTAGAGTGCAAAGTTTTCGCTTCACATATTAATATATAGATATATTACCTTGCTTGTGCTTATAATCTGACTGAAATAGAATTTAGCCAGATTTAATAATAAAAGTGTAGGGTGTGTTTAAACATTGTCAGAGTATTGAATTGTTAAAATTGCACTTGCACTCAATTGCAAATAGTAACAATTTAATAGTAAATAATAATCTTCAATGGTAAGTTTATGAGTCTCATCAAACATCTGGTAATACTTTGGTTGATTAAACATATTATAATAGTTAAGAGCTACATATAATCAGAAATCTTGTTATTTTCAGTTAAAGAAAAGCTTATCTATAGTTCAATAATTTATTATCATGGTTTTATTATAGTGGTATTATGTAGATGTTAGTATTATATCAATAGAGTTATACAATATTAAGATAATAGTGCTATAAAACAGATAAATTATCTTTTTTAAAGGAGGTTCCATTATTTTAATTTTTCTCTGATTACTATGAACTGTTACAATAAATTGAAAAACTCCAAGCCACTGAATAGAGTTTAGATACCTGGTTCGATAGAAGATAAAATCTGACCTAAGAATTTATATATACATCATGGGAAACTATGCATATTGGCTATCTCTTTTATGTCAAAGTAAACTTATTTTTAGTTGTTTTAACAAACTTTTTTTATTAACAAAATTTCGATTTTTTTAATAAATGGTCATGAAGGGTAATGGGTCACTAACTCAATTATTTTTATTCATTAACATGTGTTATACCTTGACACTGAGCATACATTTTAATTAAACATTTCAAGTTCCTAGAAGATTTAAGTATGTTTGTCAATAGTCACTCATATATGACTTTGATGCCTTGAACAAGATTCTTATCCTTTATATAATTACATACTAGCGGGCCCGGCAGACGTTGTCTCGCCCTGACTATTAAAAAAATCCTTGTAAATTATATACTAAAACCTTCCTCATGAATCACTTTATTTACTGGTGAAAACCGCAAGAAAATCCGTTCAGTAGTTTTTGAGTTTATCGCGAACAGACAGACAGACAGACGCGGTTGGGGACTTTGTTTTATACTATGTAATGAAATAGAACATTTATTTTTGAAATGTTATTGTGACCTTTATAACATTTATTATAAGTAGGTTTATTATGTGATATAAATAAATATTATGAAGTTTAATTGAGGATGAATAAATGTATATCTTAAAAAATACCAGTTTCTATTGTGTTTTTTTGTACTTACTGAGCTTATTGTATTGTTTTGAGCTTTTTAAAATACAAACATTTTATTAAATTGGCTTCTCCTTTAAAATTTGTTTTTTATTTAACCTTCAAGATTTATTTAGGGAAGCAGAGTACAGCTTGGAGAAGACATTGTGATGTTTGTTTATTTCCAGCATCGGAAGAACTGTCTATAGGGAGTATGCGTTTCACGACGTTCGACCTCGGCGGGCATCAGCAGGCGCGGCGCGTGTGGCGCGACTACTTCCCCGCCGTGGACGCGATCGTGTTCCTGGTGGACGCGTGCGACCGCGCGCGCCTCGTCGAGTCCAAGAACGAGCTCGACTCGTTGCTCACCGACGAGACGCTCAGCAACTGCCCCGTGCTCATCCTCGGCAACAAGATCGACAAGCCCGGAGCCGCCAGCGAGGATGAACTGCGCCAGTTCTTCAACCTTTATCAGCAGACTACTGGAAAGGTATTAGTTTGTTAGTACTTTGATGAGTGACTGTATTTTCTAGTACCATAATCTTTTGAATCGTTAAACAATACTTTCTAATTATGAAACTACACATTTATTTTCGAACAATTATAATTGTGATTTCAAAGTAATGTAACATGTGTGGTAGTATTACTAAGAAATAAAATACAGTAGAACCTCTATAAGTCAAACATCAAGGAAGACACCAAAAAATTTGAGTTATAGAGTTTTCGACGACTTAGGCGGATTTTGATTCGATATAAAGAGGTTGAAATGAATTCTTATAAATATTGAGTTAGAGACACATATATTTTTATTTATTATAAATCAACACTATTTCAAAACATCCTTAAAATAAAAAAATGTGGCATTAAAAAAGTCATTTTTTTCTGCTTTAGATAATTGGGTTTTTGTCTATCAATAGTGGTCTCTGTCTATTGTCTAAGGTATAAAGAGCAGAAAATTGATCCTTCAGAGTTGCTGGTTTGCCCTATAAAAATCACGTAACAAAGTCCTTGCTATGTTCTAGATACAGACGTAAAATTTAATTTTTCGGGTTATGGAGAGAAAATATGTTCCAAAATGACTTGGAGAGACTCACTGATTATTTCGACAAGTAGAGGGTTGAGATTTCGAGTAATGGAGATTTTGATGTTTGAAGTGAAGGGAAATTTTTTTTTTTTTCGAGATTTGGCGGTTTTCAACTTATCGAGGTTCGACTTAACGAGGTTCTACTGTTTTTATGACAAATGTACTTACAAATTATTTAGTATATTTAAGAGTTGTGGAATAGTAAACTGTGATATATTAAGTTATTGTGCTACTTGAATGGTAGTAGATTAGTAATAATTTATTTTTAAGTGTTCTGGACTTCCTACTTCATTTAAATTGAAAGTTAGTGGATTATATCTTCACTTAACATCTTATGTAATTCTACCGGGCCAGGTGGTCGTTGTCCTACTTTGATAATAAAAAAATCCTAAAAGTCAACCACAGCACCACCTACCAGGTCCAATTGTGAATATAAACCATTCTTGAATCCACCTGAACACACAAAAAATTTCAGCTGTTTTAGGATTTCAGTCATATATACACAGAAAGAAGAATTATATATATAAAGATATAACTATAAAGAATAAAATTTTAAAAAGCAGTTATTATTTAGATCTCATTTAAAGTCCGCATTAATCACTGATGAAAGCATTGGAAAGATCATGTTGAAGATGACATACTAATTTTTATTGTAAATAACCAGACCGTTTTTTCCTTTGTAAACGTGGGCAGTCTATTGCGATAGATCTGTTATATGTACAAAATGTATAACACAAACATGTAATACAAATTTATTATATAACTATATTTACTATCTTATCTTATATCGTAAATTTAACCTGTATATATATTTCATTCCATGGAGTTCAGTCTTTTTTTAAACAATAAACGTAATAATAGGATTATTATTCTATTCTACTTTGAGTATCACACAAATAGACATGAAGTTAACAGAAATATTTAAACTTCTCTGTTGGCTAATAGGTAGAACCTGACTTAGGAGAAAACAGTAGGGTCGCAGCGCTGAGAGGTTCATCAAACTGAATCTATAAATAAATAAGCAAAAAAAACACAGGTGACAAAGAAAAAGGAAAAAAAATCGGTTTAAAATGCCTCAAAGCATATAATTCAAAATTATTCATAGTTGTTATATACAGCTCTGCCGACAGGCTCAGTCTGGCTTTCCTTGGGAATGTAGAAATTTATAAAGAAAAAGGTTGATACAATACCATGTTTCTTTATTTACAGGGTAAAGTATCCCGATCAGAACTGCCCGGACGGCCCTTGGAGCTGTTTATGTGCTCTGTACTGAAGCGTCAAGGCTACGGCGAGGGTTTCCGTTGGCTGGCACAGTACATTGATTGAGAAGGTGCGAGTCAAAACATCCGCGCCACCGGCTCGCTTATATCCCATTCGCTTTTTATTTAGTTAATGTAGCTGTATATTGTCACATCACTGGGATACAACAAATATATAACTTAAAACATGTCTTATTAATGAAATCGAGGTCGTATCAAATTATTTTAGTGTTTATTAATTAAGTCTCTTCCGCAGGCGTCGTCTTGGTACAATACAATACAATTAGTGACTTTAAAAACAGTTTGAGTTAAATACATAGAATGTATTTAGAAAACCTTGTGTTTTGTGAACACTATGTGGTTATAGTAATGGATAATAGTTTTCAGAATGAAAAGTATTATAAAACTTTGCTTGATAAAATAAAAATAAGTTTTTTGAAAGTGATATCTTCAATAATAATTATAACCACATTTTCAGTAATATTTAAGCAAAGTGAAATATTAATTAAGTTTGTGGGTGATAAAGCAGCTACATTTAAAGTCATATTTGAACGGTGTCAGAATTTGTAAGCAGCCCAATGTGTATGCAGTAATATCATTTTTGATTTTACTCATATTTTAGGTATATTCTTGTTCCTTAAACGAATAAATAATAATTGAGTTAATATATTTTGTTCAAATTGCCATTTTTTTTTTTCATTTGACTCCCTTATATTCGAAAGATACGTATTTAGAAAATGATGATTATGTTTAAACAGTCAACATTTTGAAGATGATTTTATACACATTTTAATGATTTTGTTTATTAAAAAAAAATATCCAAAACATGTCTAACTAAGGGAAATATTATATGCATATTTAGTATATGAACCACTCGCTCACTAGTAATGCAGTAATAAAAAACTTACGCTTTGTAATAATTTCTTATATTCTTAGTGTTATATTTTTGCTTTATTAGTTATAAATTTCCTTTCCTGCATTCTATTTGGTTGGTTATAGTTAGTATTTGTGTTTAAGAGCCTGTAATTTTATTATATGAAGTGATATTAAATATTTCACAATACGTTTTCAGTATGATTTATGATCGTTTGTCTATGTACTTAGATATACTATTAGTACAAATCGTTGGTATGTATTTGTAAATCGAGCATTACTAGTTAGCGAGATATAGTTTTTATGTTATATCTCGGACGTAATTGAATTTCTTCGTTTAACGGTTATTTGTATGGGTATAAACACTAACGTAAATTGAATGATCACGGAACATATCTCCAAATTCATTTGCGTTTGTGAAATATTTGAATATAATTATAGTAATGCGGTAATGGTGTATAGAATTCATCATTTTAGTTTTTCGACAATCGTTATATGTTTGTATCATGAAGTCGCGTTATGAGTTCCGGCCGATAAGACTCGATGTATTCAAAGTCATAAATCACTTTACGACATAACACTTGGAACCTTTGTTCGATTATTGTATAGTAAGCAATATGTATTTGATTTTTAATATTTATTTTCGTATTTTCATTCCAACTCTTGAGTGATAATATCAATTTGATTATATTTAGCGATTCGCCCTCCCTCATTATGTTGTATGTTTAATACGTCGGAGGTTATATTTTTGTAAATGATTTTAATAAAAATAACATTTTTTTCGCGGGTCGTTTTATGAATTATTGTGAAATACGGAACGGCTATGGTCTTTGGAAGCGAATCGATCTGAGTTTCGAATAACATTGAATAAAAGTGTAAATATGATAAAAGTATATTGATCTAAAATGCTTCCAAGTCAAATAACATACTAAAACTTTTTTACAATGTTTGGAAACAATCCTAATTTGATATGAACTGTAAAGATATTAAGGACTGTTATCAAGACTTATGGATTAATGTCATGACCCTCGGGTGTGGTATCGGATTGTTTAATAAAAGCATGTCGATTATTCTTCACAAGAGACGAAGCCGTTTCCAAATCTTTGTTAAGATTAATTTGGCTAGAGACCTCTAGCATTGCTTTGAAAACGTTCGTTGACATATATTATTTGCAGTAAAACTCGAAAAACAGTTTGTAATAAAATTTGTACGGAAATAATATTTGTTTTATTTAACACTCACAAAATTTTAGAGAAACTACCTTAAACATATCGTTAATTATAAAAACATTCCCATTCTCTCTTAAATGTGCAGGATATATATATATATATACGGAATTCCACGCCAAATAGGATGGTTTGAAATATTTTTTTAAATATTTATATATTAGGTCTTTACCTATGAAATTGCCGTTTTGTTAAGTTTGCGCTTTTTAAAGCGTACTGTCAGTCCTTTTACACTTGCAGCCTGTGGGTTGACTATACGCAGCGGGCATACAGTGATTTGCGCGTTCAATATAATAACGCTTTCCGGGTGCTGATGGGTCTGCCGCGCCACTGCAGCGCCTCCGCGATGTTCGCGGATGCTGATATTGACGGCTTTGCGGCGATCATGCGCAAACGGTGCGCCTCTATCATGCGTCGCATGCGTGACAGCCCCAACAGAATACTACGTGCGCTGGTGGACCGGTGGGACTCTCCGATGCTGGCTCGCTGGATACGGCTACATGCAGTCGTACAGTGAATTTCCACCATCACCGGAGGTTCCACTCGGACCTACCACTACCTACCTACCTACCACTTAATGTTATATCCTGTGTTCTGTGTTTTTGTTTATAATTTATTTTTCTGTTTTATTATTATTTTTTAAACCTGTAATTGTACCCACAAATATGGATGTCTGTCTGAAATAAATGATATTATTATTTGTATGAAAAAATTTAAACTATTTTTTTTTCATGTATTTTTTATTTGTATTAATCGAAGTAATCACCCATGCAATCAATGCAACTTTGCCAACGCAGTGGCAGTTTATTGATGCCCTTAAAAAAATCAGCTGGACGGGAAGTACCAAATTCTTCAAAGGCATTTTGTACTGCCTCTCGGGTATTGAACTTCGCGCTGGCGATCATTGAGTTCGTGGGGCACCTATTTGTCAAGCTTTTTTACCTTGCCAATTTGACGCAAATGGACCAATATTGTTTTGACCGCTACCGTCGAAAGCTGCTGCTAACTCAGCCATAGATTGTGTATCATCAGCTTCCACAATCGCCTTTAATTCATCATTGTCGACCAAAGTCTTCGGACGACCGGGAGTTTCATTTTTCAGGTCGAAATTCCCAGAACGTAAGCGAGCAAACCAATAACAGTTGGTGCGTTGGTTTGTAGTGTTAGCTCCGTAAACGTTGTTGATGTAGCGTGCCGCTTGTGCCGCGTTGCTGCCACGACGGTACTCATATTCCATAATTACTCGAATTTTTAACGTATCCAATGATGACAAAAAAGATTGAAATGCGATGAAAATGTAACACTAAACAAATAACTACTTTTGGAAAAAGAATTCCATGTATTTAAAATAAAATTAATTTGAAATTAGAATTCTTAGCCAAACAAAAATTATTTTGATTTGAAATGGCCAGTACTGCAGAACGGCAACTTCATAGGTAGACCTATTATTTTAGTACCCCTCAAAATAGCCCTTCTGGTAAATTTTGGCACTCTATTTAAATACTTTGTTAAAAGATAACTTTTTTAAATGGCCCAATTTGATCTTTTTTTGTTTTCATGTGGCCTTTATAGAAAAAAAGTCATAGACTTCCAATGTTTTCTTTATTAAAACTTAAATTTTATTTACTTTTAATTTATTTAAATTTTTATATATATATAATTTTTTTTTAAAGGATCACCTTTGAACCACTTTACAAAAAGTTTTAATGACTATAGTTATATATTTTTTATTCTGGTTTAGGCCTTTTGATAGTAAAACCCATTTAATACGGCCCTACAACTTATTGTCCGGCAAGCCAGTCATTTACTTTAAAAGCTTATTGTAGAACATAACACTATTACCTAAGAAACTTCAGAGATTTGCTCACTTAAGAGGTGCGAGGGCCTTCTTACTTCGATCCATATCTTTCAATACCAGACTACATTATCTGTGATTATATACATAGATACAAAAAGGAGTTCAAAATAAAAACGGTATTATACTAATAAAAATTTTAATGATAGGAAAATAATGCAATAAAAATATTAAATGTATAGAATATTAATTCTAAATAATTAATTTTATCGACAACATTCTCGAACTTCTCTTTAACACTTTAGATGAATAAACACGTGGGAATGCTTTAAATAATATATCATTGGAAAAGCAAAATATAATATGAAATACAAACGATTGCATTAAAATATATTATTAATGTCTAAATATATTTAGAATGTCGATTTTTCTTGTTTGATGTTATTTACAATAAGTTTATTCATAGTAAATGATTATTGCACATATAACACTTAAAATTAAATTGCTTGAATACATAACATTGGTAGACAGCATTCAGCGTGGAAACATGATTTGTTGTGCTATTAACATATTATTACATACATGTATATATACATATATAGTTTCTCGTAACCAGATCTTCCACTCTTCGACTGTTTTAATATTTAATTTCAAAATGAATGTCATAATATAATTATGTGAGGTAATATCACATTTGGATTTTACATTATCTGCATATATAAATTATTCTAACTACGATACGCACAAACACACATACACACCGTCACGTGCTATTTTCAGATTAAATCGGATTTAATAACAGTTAATACTTAACGCGGTTTATTGATTAATAAAAATATATTTTACACTGAGTTTTTGTGTTATATTATGTTCTGATTTCTGTATTCCAATTAAATATCTTAACATTTTATATATAATTAAAATGATAATTTTTCTAGTTCTTAGAGCATGACATATAATACGGAATAGATAAAACTATGGCATATTATTTGTATGCAAAATATATCATTTAAACACCATATTTACCTTGATACCGTACTGAGATTATAATATTAACAATTAAATAACTTTTTGTCTAAAAGATAACAAGGAAAATTATTGATACAATTTTACTTGAAAATATGTAGGAGGAAAGCACTACATAAGTAAAAAAAGGATTGTGTGGTTTTATGAAACCACGGTAAAAGTGAAAACTATAGGCTGCTGCGAACTACAGGCGCCGCAATATTGGCCCTGACTGCTCTGACGAGCGCCTTTCACTTTATCCCTACTCCGCGGCCGACCATCACGCGACATGCAACACACAGACGAAAAAGTTTAAGACGATGTAATAAAAGTTTCACTTTAAAAAGCCTACAAATGGGGACCATATGTACTTAAGTATTAGAGACATACGAATAACGAAAACTATTAAATCTGTCTATTCACTTATTATATCTGTGTTTATATTAATAACTGAACAGAAATTAATAAATTTAGTATTCGATTGACGGTGTTTCAGTATAATAATACACATGCACACGCTACAACTGCTCTATTCAAACTAGCATACGATACAGTGACAACAGACACGTGGTCTGTTGCCCGAAGGCGCGATGCGGTGTTCCGTAGAACTAACCTACGTTAACAATTATTTATTACAAGGGCCAGGCACATCATGGCGTCAGGAGAACCCCCCACTACGAACACTAGATTCGACTTTTCATTTTGTGATTGTTCGTAATAAATCTACATTATACAATTAATTTTTTAATCGATCAATGTTCGCAGTAAACGGCCGGTTAACATAAATAGCTAATTAAGACTTGTGCTACGCGTACTAAATGCAAACTCCACTATTTGGTAACTTACACTAACATTCAATCGCTACTGAGATTTTTTAATATACGTCAGGTATAAGGATTTGTAAAACTCGTCAATAAAAAAAACAGCGATACGGAAGATGTAATCAAAAATCATATTTTATATACTAAACGTACGTACTAATTCCTAGTATAGTAAAACTTTCACATCTAAAACATTTAAATTCAATAACAACAATGTCCCTTATTAAAGAAATATTATTTACAAAATATATGTGTTTCAGTTACATTAATTCCGTATTCAAAAGTTACAGAATTATATAAAAATTATTATTATTATATTTGATAAACTCTGTGAATATTGTCTTATCGATAGATAAATCACACGTTAATTTTTATGCAAGTGAAATTCACTAGATATCGATTGTAATATTTATCATTATTAAAATAGGTAAGTGCATTCACTTTGGTACATTAAACTAGGGGATTTCATAGCCTTTTCTAAGTATAAACTGTACTTAATTATTGAGCCGATAGATAAATATATTTTATCGAATTATTATTACATTCAAATATTTATGTATCGACATCGATAACATATAGATACGAATTATTATAATGCAACTCATTTTGCAGTTCAAAGTCTGTATGAACGTACTGTTGATTAGTTCATCCACTTGCGGCAGTTGGGCGCTCCGCACATGCACATTATCTTGTGCGCGTCATCTTCTATATCGAACTTGTAGTCGTACGCCAACTGAAAACAACATTATTAAAATATCACATCATACAACTTGCATACAACATTATCGTTCCATTACATAGTATAAAACAAAGTCCCCTACCGCGTCTGTCTGTCTGTCTGTTCGCGATAATCTCAAAAACTACCGAACGGACTTTCATGCGGTTTTCACCGGTGGATAGAGGGATTGATGAGGAACGTTTTAGTATATAATTTGTCAATGATTTTTTCATAATCAGGGCGGGACAACGTTTGCCGGGCCCGCTAGTATAAAATATGTATATATTTAAAATATTATTGATGTGATTTGAGTCCTAGTTGTCGCCCAGTTTCTGAAGTCATAAGTTAAACTAACAATTATTATTGATTCAATAAAGTAATGCATTATATAAACGACGTTTAACTGTCACTGCGTTTGTGAATACAAGCCCTTCAATCTTCGATCAACAATAACTAGATAAAGGGTCACGTACAAAATCGAAGCTAAAAGCTGTCCGCGTAAATATATACTTATGTGTAGCTATTTGTTTATTAAGGGAGAAAAAAAGTTTTAAAACAGTTTTAAGTTCAACCTAATTACAACCATGACACCTTGTAATAAAGTCACAAATGTTCAAAATATTATCTAATACATACGATAAAACGAGCAAAGCAATAAATTACTCCCCTCACAATTGAATAGAGAACATAAACAACATTCAGTGTGAATTCAACCTCAACGCGCAATGAATAAAGTTTCTTTTTCCCGTTATTGTGCGTGATTGAAGAGCCTTGGCCAAACATTTGTACCACAGTTATAAAATCGGTAATTTTGTTCAAAATTTGATATTATTTGTGAGTTTAAAGCTTAAAATATAACTATTCAACATGTATTTAGCGAAAGTAAGACACTCCGGCCATTAAATTGCTTTTTCGGGTATTATTTTTGCATCTTTTGAATACACTGCGGCATGTGAAACGTGCGTACATTGGCTGTGTTTCAAACAAACTAAATAAAAACTCACATTTCAGGTGAGCTGTAATTTACCGACACGCACAGGCAGAGCTAGTATAGTATTGTATGTAATACAGTGAGTGAGCGCACCTCCTCGCCGCGCGCGATGCGTCGCTTGGCGAATATGATGATGCGGAGATGGCGGTCGACCTCGACGGTCTCGGCGACGCAGTTGGGCTGGCAGGAGTGGTTGATGTAGCGCGCACGCACAGGCAGAGCTAGTATAGTATTGTATGTAATACAGTGAGTGAGCGCACCTCCTCGCCGCGCGCGATGCGTCGCTTGGCGAATATGATGATGCGGAGATGGCGGTCGACCTCGACGGTCTCGGCGACGCAGTTGGGCTGGCAGGAGTGGTTGATGTAGCGCACACGCACAGGCAGAGCTAGTATAGTATTGTATGTAATACAGTGAGTGAGCGCACCTCCTCGCCGCGCGCGATGCGTCGCTTGGCGAATATGATGATGCGGAGATGGCGGTCGACCTCGACGGTCTCGGCGACGCAGTTGGGCTGGCAGGAGTGGTTGATGTAGCGCACACGCACAGGCAGAGCTAGTATAGTATTGTATGTAATACAGTGAGTGAGCGCACCTCCTCGCCGCGCGCGATGCGTCGCTTGGCGAATATGATGATGCGGAGATGGCGGTCGACCTCGACGGTCTCGGCGACGCAGTTGGGCTGGCAGGAGTGGTTGATGTAGCGCACACGCACAGGCAGAGCTAGTATAGTATTGTATGTAATACAGTGAGTGAGCGCACCTCCTCGCCGCGCGCGATGCGTCGCTTGGCGAATATGATGATGCGGAGATGGCGGTCGACCTCGACGGTCTCGGCGACGCAGTTGGGCTGGCAGGAGTGGTTGATGTAGCGCACACGCACAGGCAGAGCTAGTATAGTATTGTATGTAATACAGTGAGTGAGCGCACCTCCTCGCCGCGCGCGATGCGTCGCTTGGCGAATATGATGATGCGGAGATGGCGGTCGACCTCGACGGTCTCGGCGACGCAGTTGGGCTGGCAGGAGTGGTTGATGTAGCGCACACGCACAGGCAGAGCTAGTATAGTATTGTATGTAATACAGTGAGTGAGCGCACCTCCTCGCCGCGCGCGATGCGTCGCTTGGCGAATATGATGATGCGGAGATGGCGGTCGACCTCGACGGTCTCGGCGACGCAGTTGGGCTGGCAGGAGTGGTTGATGTAGCGCACACGCACAGGCAGAGCTAGTATAGTATTGTATGTAATACAGTGAGTGAGCGCACCTCCTCGCCGCGCGCGATGCGTCGCTTGGCGAATATGATGATGCGGAGATGGCGGTCGACCTCGACGGTCTCGGCGACGCAGTTGGGCTACAGTTTCCAACCTACCCTAACTAATATTATAAATGTGAATGCGAGTTTGTGAATTTCTTTGTTACGATTGAACACTTGTTGCATACACATTTCGTACAAGCTACAGCGAGGCCGCCGCTCAGAGTTGCGTCCACCACGCGTCGCTCGTCCAGCCGGAACATATAGATGCCGCGGTTCTGACAAGGATTTACAACATTATTATTTTACTACCTATTACTGTCAGCACAGCTTGCACAAATGTTGATACACAGTATATTTTTCGGGATAAAATATATACCATGTTCTTCTTTCTTTCATTCTGTGTCGTTGACAATGTGTATGCAAAATTGAATTATGATTGACTGAGTAGTGAAAGTGTAACATAAAACAAACGGACAAATTGACATTCGTATTTATAATATTACTAAGGACATTCATATACCAATTTTGCAATCAACGCAACGTAATAAAGTCACAAATGTTCAAAATATTATCTAATACATACGATAAAACGAGCAAAGCAATAAATTACTCCCCTCACAATTGAATAGAGAACATAAACAACATTCAGTGTGAATTCAACCTCAACGCGCAATGAATAAAGTTTCTTTTTCCCGTTATTGTGCGTGATTGAAGAGCCTTGGCCAAACATTTGTACCACAGTTATAAAATCGGTAATTTTGTTCAAAATTTGATATTATTTGTGAGTTTAAAGCTTAAAATATAACTATTCAACATGTATTTAGCGAAAGTAAGACACTCCGGCCATTAAATTGCTTTTTCGGGTATTATTTTTGCATCTTTTGAATACACTGCGGCATGTGAAACGGGCTTACATTGGCTGTGTTTCAAACAAACTAAATAAAAACTCACATTTCAGGTGAGCTGTAATTTACCGAGGCGTATTTTTGGAGCCGTCCCGATATCTAGTTATTGTTGATCGACGGTCTCGGCGACGCAGTTGGGCTGGCAGGAGTGGTTGATGTAGCGCACACGCACAGGCAGAGCTAGTATAGTATTGTATGTAATACAGTGAGTGAGCGCACCTCCTCGCCGCGCGCGATGCGTCGCTTGGCGAATATGATGATGCGGAGATGGCGGTCGACCTCGACGGTCTCGGCGACGCAGTTGGGCTGGCAGGAGTGGTTGATGTAGCGCACACGCACAGGCAGAGCTAGTATAGTATTGTATGTAATACAGTGAGTGAGCGCACCTCCTCGCCGCGCGCGATGCGTCGCTTGGCGAATATGATGATGCGGAGATGGCGGTCGACCTCGACGGTCTCGGCGACGCAGTTGGGCTGGCAGGAGTGGTTGATGTAGCGCACACGCACAGGCAGAGCTAGTATAGTATTGTATGTAATACAGTGAGTGAGCGCACCTCCTCGCCGCGCGCGATGCGTCGCTTGGCGAATATGATGATGCGGAGATGGCGGTCGACCTCGACGGTCTCGGCGACGCAGTTGGGCTGGCAGGAGTGGTTGATGTAGCGCACACGCACAGGCAGAGCTAGTATAGTATTGTATGTAATACAGTGAGTGAGCGCACCTCCTCGCCGCGCGCGATGCGTCGCTTGGCGAATATGATGATGCGGAGATGGCGGTCGACCTCGACGGTCTCGGCGACGCAGTTGGGCTGGCAGGAGTGGTTGATGTAGCGCACACGCACAGGCAGAGCTAGTATAGTATTGTATGTAATACAGTGAGTGAGCGCACCTCCTCGCCGCGCGCGATGCGTCGCTTGGCGAATATGATGATGCGGAGATGGCGGTCGACCTCGACGGTCTCGGCGACGCAGTTGGGCTGGCAGGAGTGGTTGATGTAGCGCACACGCACAGGCAGAGCTAGTATAGTATTGTATGTAATACAGTGAGTGAGCGCACCTCCTCGCCGCGCGCGATGCGTCGCTTGGCGAATATGATGATGCGGAGATGGCGGTCGACCTCGACGGTCTCGGCGACGCAGTTGGGCTGGCAGGAGTGGTTGATGTAGCGCACACGCACAGGCAGAGCTAGTATAGTATTGTATGTAATACAGTGAGTGAGCGCACCTCCTCGCCGCGCGCGATGCGTCGCTTGGCGAATATGATGATGCGGAGATGGCGGTCGACCTCGACGGTCTCGGCGACGCAGTTGGGCTGGCAGGAGTGGTTGATGTAGCGCACACGCACAGGCAGAGCTAGTATAGTATTGTATGTAATACAGTGAGTGAGCGCACCTCCTCGCCGCGCGCGATGCGTCGCTTGGCGAATATGATGATGCGGAGATGGCGGTCGACCTCGACGGTCTCGGCGACGCAGTTGGGCTGGCAGGAGTGGTTGATGTAGCGCACACGCACAGGCAGAGCTAGTATAGTATTGTATGTAATACAGTGAGTGAGCGCACCTCCTCGCCGCGCGCGATGCGTCGCTTGGCGAATATGATGATGCGGAGATGGCGGTCGACCTCGACGGTCTCGGCGACGCAGTTGGGCTGGCAGGAGTGGTTGATGTAGCGCACACGCACAGGCAGAGCTAGTATAGTATTGTATGTAATACAGTGAGTGAGCGCACCTCCTCGCCGCGCGCGATGCGTCGCTTGGCGAATATGATGATGCGGAGATGGCGGTCGACCTCGACGGTCTCGGCGACGCAGTTGGGCTGGCAGGAGTGGTTGATGTAGCGCACACGCACAGGCAGAGCTAGTATAGTATTGTATGTAATACAGTGAGTGAGCGCACCTCCTCGCCGCGCGCGATGCGTCGCTTGGCGAATATGATGATGCGGAGATGGCGGTCGACCTCGACGGTCTCGGCGACGCAGTTGGGCTGGCAGGAGTGGTTGATGTAGCGCACACGCACAGGCAGAGCTAGTATAGTATTGTATGTAATACAGTGAGTGAGCGCACCTCCTCGCCGCGCGCGATGCGTCGCTTGGCGAATATGATGATGCGGAGATGGCGGTCGACCTCGACGGTCTCGGCGACGCAGTTGGGCTGGCAGGAGTGGTTGATGTAGCGCGCGAGGCCGCCGCTCAGAGTTGCGTCCACCACGCGTCGCTCGTCCAGCCGGAACATATAGATGCCGCGGTTCTGACAAGGATTTACAACATTATTATTTTACTACCTATTACTGTCAGCACAGCTTGCACAAATGTTGATACACAGTATATTTTTCGGGATAAAATATATACCATGTTCTTCTTTCTTTCATTCTGTGTCGTTGACAATGTGTATGCAAAATTGAATTATGATTGACTGAGTAGTGAAAGTGTAACATAAAACAAACGGACAAATTGACATTCGTATTTATAATATTACTAAGGACATTCATATACCAATTTTGCAATCAACGCAACGAATTAATCATCCACGATGATTGCCGTTTTACTTAGAACGATTTTTCCTTTTGGTAATCTTATTGTATTTGATCATCATACATACATATTTTATTCTACCATTATAATTTTTTATACAATATTTCTTAAGTATACCTTCGCTTCATATTGCTTCTCTCTTATTTCCGATAGTTCAGATCGAATAATTTCACCGATGTATTCTATAACCATAGTGTGTTTTTCTAAATCCCGTGCCGCATACAGTCCTAAGCCTTGAATTTTGGACCTGCAAAATCAATATAGGGCATAAGACAATTATATTAGAATCTGAGTATACCACGCGTGATGAGATTTTATTTAGTGAAAAACATGTAATACAATACATGAAAATATTTTGTGTAATTTTTTATTGCATATTGATAATTTTATATACCAGTTTTTTTTTTGTAAACGTATTACTTAAAACGTAATTGTTGGTCTTGCAGTGTTAAAAGCCATCGGCGAGGAGAAGAAATGAATAGCGTTAGGGTAGAGACCTGGCGAGGTAGACGTTGTTGCGCCACTCGCTCTTCATCTTCTTGTACTGGCTGCTCTTGGTGTGCACGAACTGCTTGGTGTAGGGGCAGGGATGGTCGGGGTGCGGCGCGTGCACGCCGTGGTGCGTGGCGGGCGGCGCGGGGGGC
>MU158795.1:3476935-3489007 GCA_015888305.1 Antheraea pernyi
CCCCGCGGCTCGGCGCGCGCACACCCGGACGGGTTGACGGCGAGCCCGCCCTCCAGCAGCGCCGACCGACCGAACTTGAACCGGTAGTCCGTCAGCGTCTCTATGCCTGCACACCGCACATACAACGCGATTAATGTAATTAATGTGTCTTTTCTTATTGGGGCTATATTTTGTGTGGTGATAAATAATTCACTTATTACTTTCGATATAGTTTATTAGTTTTGACCTAATAATGGTCCGGACAAGACAGTAGCGTAAACGACTGATGTCGTAGCGGGCCGCCGGACCGCGCTACTAAATGTACGGCGTCAGCGCCGCATGTCTTTACATTTCAAAATAAACTAAATACAATTTTAGCCTTTCCTAATATTTTATGTAGTTTTTTAACATACCCAAATTTTAAATAACATGTAAAATATGAAGATTATTAAAAAACTAAAGACCTTATCGACGGCAAAATTTGAAATTCGTTCTCAGTACATAAAAACTAAGAAGTATGTTAAAAAAATTAAACATTTTATATGAACGATTAAAATTGGAATTAGCGGATTTTGAAATGTACCGATACATATAAATATTATCTTGTCCCTATGCTTTTATATCGTAACAAGCTTTTCATCGCGACGTCGCTCTTGTCAATGGAGATCTGATCAATCCCTAGGGAATAGTATATATTTCGGGATCAAAGGTACCTTACCTCTGCTGTATTCCTAACAACATGTAAGTAAAATTTCACAATGATCATTTGAATAATAGATGTGAAAGCATACAAAGAAATACACAAACACATATTCACATTTATAATTTTAGTATAGATGAACATAACCACAAAGAAAAAGTTTGGTAAAATATCAAATATAACAAAATTTATTTCGTTTTTAAGATATCAATATTGGGGCATTTCACGTGAAGCGAACAACGAAAAAAAGGTAAGGTTCTGAAATTCGTTCATATTCAGTCTATTTGAACTTCTAGTAGGTATGAATGTGAATGCATCATTATTTTTTTTCTATCACGTTTATTTGTCAAGTTATGGGTTTCTGCTATATAAATCGCTGCGTTTAACATTTTATTGTAAATTTGTTCAATTCGAAAAACTACTTCCAAAAAATCTGAATTTCAGGTGTGACTGTTTTTAGAAGCCTATAACTTGACAAATAAACGTGATAGAAAAAAAAAATGATGCATTCACATTCATACCTACTAGAAGTCCAAATAGATTGAATATGAACGAATTTCAGAACTTCACTTTTTTTTCGTTGTCCGCTTCACGTGAAATGCCTCTATTCCCATATACTGATTTAATCCACACTTTCTCTAAACAGCCTTCTCATAGTGGTAATCGTTTAGAGGTATAGTTATGTCATATACGCAAGATAAAATGTTTAGCGTTTACAAAAATACGATATATTTATTGAGAATAAGTCCACAAACCAGGTAAACTTTCAAGAACCCTGACCACAGCAGGTTCTGTTAAGCCGAAAAGATCTTCTCCAGTGACATAGTTGGGCCATAACTTGAGCACTCCGTCTTCACCACGCGCCTCCCGCGACGATGCAACGGCGTCCAAAACCTATGTGTTTTATTTTTTTATTATTTATTAATAATTGTCATGGATAAGTAAAGAATAAAACTAAATTGTACTTTGTGCAAAATCCAATGAAGGATTCTATGTTTATTTAGATTTTTTTATACCTAGTTTTATTACACATAAACTGAACGTAACCAAGATAATATCTTCTATCGAGGACGCGCTCTCAATTTTTCGTGGTTTAATTTGGGCATTGAGTCCTACTTGATGAGGACATCTCACGCACACAGACACGACAACTGATAATCAGCGGAATTGTAGCTCACGTGAAACGAAAAATGGAAACCTATTCATTTTAAAATACAATTATCTGTACATCATTGTTAAAGGTTCAATGTACCTGTAGTTAGTCATTATATTTACCAAAGTTCAATAGTTTTGTTGTAATTCATACGGAAAAACCGTGAAAATGGACCTTTTCTGAGAGCGCGTCCTTAATTATCACATTTTTACCTTTAAAACATTATTTTGTAGTTTTCAGATAAATATTTTTTTTAATGCTGTTGAGGTAATGACGTAATGTGATAATTATAATAAAGAAGGTATGAATTAGTTAGCCAGGTATGAATTAAAGTTTTTTTTTTTATATAGCTATTAAGTTATTCCAATATGTATTAAAGATTTTTTATAATCGAATTTAATATCATTATGCCATATCGTCATGTCAATTTCTCTAATATACAGGGAAAAAGAGGCTGACGGTGGTGGGATTTGTTTAAAGTGTCAGCTCGTCGTCTTTGTATGTTTTGTTTTGTAAATTGTGCATAAAGTCATTTTGAATGTGAGTAATTATTGTTATTATTTTACTTAACTAATATACATCGAATTTTTAACTGAGATTATTGCTTGTATTGGATTGACTATCATCTTTTATAGCCATTTTTAAATTATAATTTATAAGGTCGACCGCCGGACCGTTCACAGCCCGATAGATGAACCTACTAACTGCTTTTTTTCTCTGACTACATTATTGGCCTAGCAAGGCTTTAACAGCTTTACCTGACTACTAAGACGAGTGCTTAAGGGACTCACTTACTAACTGCGTCGTCAGTCATATCGGTATAATACACAGGTGTCAGTGTTGGGATGATGTGTCTTTATAGTTTGTGGGAATTACAAATATGTGTGTAAGTTGGAGTGGCATCTTGAGGTAGTTGAGAGTGGAAGGGGGGATATGGGGATAAAGGGAGTGTAGGGTGTGGTTGGTGCTTACGTGAGCCCAGGCTGCGCGCGGTGTCGGTGCACTAGCCTCGCGGCGCGGCTCGTCCTGCGTGCGCACGTGGAACCGCGGCCGCCCCTCCTCCTCAGAGATCCAGCACACGTACCGACAGCGGCTGCGCGCGCCGCATCCCGACCAATAGAACCGCACCTCAACCACAAACATACCACAACGTTTAACTACTATATTATATATGGTTTAAGTTTTACGGATATGGGGAGGGCGGGGCTCCAAAACCCAGCTTGAAAAAAGGATTTGTGAGATGTCGCTCAAAATTTGTAAAAATTTCCAAATTCGTCAAGATATTTTTTTGTCAATTACATTTAAATAGATAAAATCGTCTATACTTTTTTTTACATCTCTGTAGCCTTATCTTTTCTTTAGTATTGCAACTTCAAGAAAAAAATGGTCTAAGGTACTCTACCCTAAAAACTTATCTCGAGCTACCTTTAAATAATAAAATATCAACTTGAAAATTTAAAAATTTTGTAGGTGGTAGAGCCACGCTGAAGCTATTACTAGTTTCAGCATGATTGGGTCAGCTCACCCGGTGTAGGACTAGTTCTCACAGAAAACCGTGAACGTGAAGTAACAGACAGTACTTGCATTGTAGCGTTTCGTTCGGTCAGTGAGAGCGCCGGATACCGCTCTCCCCGCCCCACTTCTCCACTCCTCCTCCTAAACAAAGGTTGGCAACTGTTGCAAGTGTCTATTGACGGTGGTAATCACTTATCATCAAGTGAGCTACCTGTTCGTTTCCCTATGATATAAAAAAAAATTACGATAGAAAATAGTGAAATTACAAAGAAAAAAAACGATTTTTGAAAATTTTGGAAATTTATAAAGTTTACAAGAAACCTACTGAAAATTTTTTTTTCTACTTTTTTGAAGGTGCTTTTAAAACATAACAATTGTTTTTCTTTGGGCCACCTAAATATCTACATAAAAAGTTTTTGAAGTGAAAAGTACTTTAAGAGCATTGAACACTGATCAAATTGGTAATTCCATGCTTCAGGTTCACTAAGTCCAAATACCGTTTTTTAGGTAATAGTGTTAGGTTTTATAACAAAGTCCCAAAACACATTACCGATTTGCCTGATAGTGAGTTCAAGAACCAAGTCAAGCGGATTTTAATATCTAAAGGCTATTATAGGGTGGATCAATATGTGAACGATTGTGATGTCTGGAAATGACGCCCCTCTCTGTGCATCTACTAATACCAAATGTAAATATTTATGTTACTGTAAAAATATATGACATGAAAAAATAAACCAGATCGAGTTTCTTGCCGGTTCTTCTCAATGACTGGGCTATTTTCCGAACCGGTAGTAGCTTTGACGTTCATAAGCGCCTTCTCAGGGTCTAAATTGAATAACGGATATTTTGATTTTGATCGATAGTGAACCGTCATATGCGGATCGGTGACGCTGAATCGCTTTTACTCAGCTTCACTCGACATTACGCACGAAGGTGATTCACTAAACCGTGTATACTCTGCTCATAGTATCATCAAACACATTCACTGTCTAACAAAGAGCGCATCGCTCCAATATTACGTTTTTATTATGACGTATTATAATAATAAAATTATGTATATTTACAATCAGTGTAGTCTCAATTGTATGTATTTATTATTTACATTACATTAATCTGTATAAACTCTAATGTACATATATTTTTAAGTTTTCACTTCTATCCTGTGGTCATAAGCACGCGCCCATGTTTTTCTATTAAGATTGTGTCCATTTTATACTATGATAAAGAATTGCACAGGTCGAGAAACTAATATGTACTAATTACACAATAATAACTATGAGATTTCTAAAACTTAAAATTTGGAATACATACTATTTTATATCCGATGGGGTATATATAATTAGGCGTGTGGAAAGCGGCGAGTTGATGCGGTAAAAGGTGTCCAGGGCTGAGGAAGATGAGACCTCCGACTCGTATGAGATGGTTAGTGTCAGAATGCAGCATCACTGACGCTACTTGTCTCTGCTCATCGCGGGAGACGAACACGCGTCGCTGTACGCTCAGTGTTGTCAGCTCATTGTCTTTTTCGTTCTAAAATATTTAAAAAAAACGTTAGCCGTCATGGGATACCCGGCAGATGTGAAACATTTAAGTTAATATTAGAACTTATAATTAAAAACGTGTCGAGTATACTATAGCCGGGTAAGAATAGTCAACAGCTCATACAGAGTAACTGTATAGTAATTGTATACGCATTAGAGTCGAGAATAGTGACATAGAAAAGGCATGACGGCATAAGAGAACGTCATACCGTGTGCCGTGATAGGGGTATATAGGGCCTGCATAGGGGTCGATTTTACTACCAAAGCGCAACAATAAATGTTTCACATCAATAATCAATACGATATTCCATACGTTTTATTACTGCATGAGCTTTTGGCAAAGTTATTTTACTTCTTTCTAGTTTAGAGTATAGGGGAAGGGTCGTTAAAGTGGCCCAGTAAGGTAAAGCGGTTACCTTTCAAAATTAAATAAATGAATGTGCTCCATCTGTTGACAGTGCATGAATATAATTAATTGCTTATATTGCTTCAAAAAACATTATCACGGTTTGTACGCGCGGAAAGATTTTATTGCGAAAAATCGTGTTTTTTGTGATGTTTGATGTAATATGAGTATTCAAGCATTGTACATTATTGTGGTCAATATAGATTAAAAACAATGCAATACCCTATCGCTTTAGCATCTCTAACTACCTATTTATTTCATAGTAAAATACAACAATATAACCTCATTTATTATTTTTATAGTTTTTTCTTTAGTTACGTTCCGTTTCGGGTAAAATGGCCTAGTCTGTAGGTAAGTAAAGTAACAGAGGAAGACAGTTGGATACGCTATATGTTTTGGTTGTAGAGGATAGGCTGATGAAGCATGCTCAGGCTGTGATGACGAAGATGATGTCTTCCTCTGAGAACTTTGTTCATAAGCCGTGTGATATCCCAATGAATAATTGAAATGCTGATTTAATATGTTCCTGGGTAATATTATATACTTAAAATTTTATTATACGTAATTGATTTAAAGTTAGCTATCTAAAACTGAAACAAAACTTTATAACTAAAATATAATAATGTTTTATTCACACTATACTCCTTTACCAAAATTTATGATTTATGTAGACCATTTTACCCAACCTGGGTAGGTAAACTGGTCAATTTCCTATTTCGTCTTTGAACGCGAAATATATTATGTTTAACTAGATAAATTTTAAAATATCAATAAGATGTTAAAACTATATTAATTAGAGATAATAAATTAACATAAAAAATATGATATTTACATAACTGGCAGTCATTTATAGCTTAGGTTGGCCACTTTACCCGACTATCCCCTATACATAAAAATATTACACAATAAAACCAAGCCAAAGAGAATATGTCGAGATTTGGAATTTACAAGAGCGCGAAATATTATATGAGAAACATCATAATTCAGAGTAAAAACTCACCTTTGGCGCATGCGATGAACAGAAAGCACTCTTATTCTTGTAGAAAACGCAGTTGTCTTTTACCGCGCATCCCAAATGGTAAACGCTTCCACATCGCACCTTGAAACATCTCACAGTGGCTCCCAGTCGTCTGCACACGGCACAAGTTGTGTTCGAACCGCTCGCTAAAGCTGTTTCGACGTTCATTAATGCTCCACTTACGGTTTCATAAACCCCTTCCGACCAAAGTGCACAGTTGAGATGCACCCAGCGGTCTACATCACAATTCAGTAACCTAGACACGCCATCAGCTACACCGTCTCCTTGTATGCCACATAGTTCACATTTTCTCGCGTCCTCATTGGTTACTGGCATTATAGCAACACCGGTACGGAATACGAGTTCTGTGAGTTCTCTGTCCGTGGGGCGTTTATATTTTATTGGCGGCCCAATACAACCCGGTGACCAGGCCTTGTACCTGTGCCCTCTATACTTTTCTCTCTCTATACTCTGATTACTTTTCTCGTCTTGTTCAACACTTTTTAGGTCTTCGTCCAGCGCGCTGACGTCATCGCCTACCTCTTTCATCAGTTCGTCATTATCAAGAGAATCCATAAAGGATAAGTCCATCTTTTCGTCTTTGATGTCTGGTTTAACATCCAAATCATCAGTCTCCATGCTCTCGGTGGATGCTGTATCGAAATCATCACGGTCTTTAGATAAATTATTTTCAATATCAGACTTGTTGTCTTCCTTTATCGCAGTCTTTGATTTACCATCAAGGATTATGTTTGTCGGGCGCCATGCGAACCTTTCATAGCACTGAGTGCTGCAGAAATATAAATCTGAATCGCTGTCGCATAATATTTCCCCAGCGTTGCCTTTGTTCGCAGATAATAATGGAAATTCCGACGCTTTCGCTCTAACTACCGAGTCCAAAATTACTACATCACAGTGACGACAAAACTTTGCAGCACCATTCAAAATACTTTGAATATCGATCGGCGTACCCTCTTTGCCGTCCTTTCCTTTTGATCTATACAATCCGAGTTTATGTGACGGCGGAGTTGCAGTTCGTTCTATTATTTGATAAGCCGTAGGAGGTGGTATATGTAAAATTCCAGCTAACTCTTTCAGGACACCGAGAATATCTTCCGCCGCACCAGACGTCAGGGTTAAAGTGACAGTCACATTTTCATTACTTTCAGTGCTCCCAGGTGAATCAGCCATCTTAGCTTTATTTAGAGAATCTGTTTCAATACTTTTCAATGCTTTTTGGTTGTCATCCTCTTCTTTTAACTGGTATAGAGAAACAGGTTTTAATCTGATAGGAACGGGAGAAATAATAGGTATTATTGGAGATACACGACCAGAAGCAGAATCGCTGTCTTCATCTTCCTCTTCATCATCGATTAATTTCAAACCTGGGAATCTATTAGGAGGTTCAAGTTCGAAACCTTCGGGACTTGAACAGCTAACAATACTATCAGGAGTGTCTGTATCCCTTTCTTTACAAACGAAGTCCAATTTTTTCTCTTCTGGGTCATCATCAAACATGATGGGTTGGAATTCTTGATCATAAAACCCTCTTTGTGTTGAAGCAGACTGTTTCTCAGGTAATGGTTCCTCATCGCCAAACGGTTTTGTATTATAATAATCGCCTACATTTGGTACTCTTGCATTGCCAAATTCTCCTTCCAAGTCTCCTTTGAGTATGTCATAATCTTTGTTCTTTAATTTCGTTAAGTCACCCGAACCAAAAAGAGGACAAACTGCAAAGTTAGTTGTTAGAGCTGGCTCCTGAATTTGCATATGAGGTAACAAACGTAACTGAGCCATCAAATTATCAATAAAAGTATCATAATCTTCTTCGAACCTAGAACCTTTGCGAGGTCGTTTTTTGGCGTTAGCTGCGTTTAGGCTATTTTCCGCAGCTGCTTTCATATTCAACTGTGTCTGTTTTCTTTTCTTCTGTTGATACTCCCTTCGTTTACGTTTTTTTGCTTCAGATGGAGTTTCAGGAACATTTGTTTCCATGGCTGAGTCCATAGTGCCACTCTCAGGAAATTCTTCTTTCATCGGCTGATCTAGCTTTCCTTGGTCTGAAGCTGTAGAGACGCCAGATGTCGCCGATTGTTGAGAACTTTCATCAAGAAGCTCTTTTTTGACATCCATTGGAGTGAACGGTCGGTGTACAGGACTCTGTTGAGGTAGAACGATTTCTTTTTTTATAGCTTGTTGAAGTTGGTTTTCTACATTCATTGTTTGATATAACTGCATAGTTTTCATGGTCGGTGAACTTTCCGGTATTGGTGTAGTTTCTTCCTTATTCAACATTTTAATTGGAGGTTTACGCACGTCCATTAATGATTGCGTCGATGTATGATGCATCAAAGGCGATATAGATGAAGTGGAAATCGATGTTTGAATGGGACGAGAATTGAAAGGAGTGTTGACTGTTATATGTCGTGGAGAGTTTTTAGGTAACTCTACTTCTTGGGACAGCGACAAAGTCGGTGGTGGTATGGATGGTCGGGCAAGTTGAGCTTCTAAAGATGGTATTGTTCCAAGGGCAGGAGCCGTTCTCTGTATAGTTATAGTACGCTGAGGGACCACAGTCGCCGCTGTTGTCGTGGTCTGTAGTAACTGTTTGAGCAGGACATTTTGTGACTCATCGTTTCTCTGATTTGCATTAGTTTGTTGTTGAGCTTTGTTAGTTGTCGTATCGTTACTACCTGAAGATATATTGGGTTCGTCTGTTTCCATGGGTTCCGACTTAACAACAACTGCTTCTACACTATGCCTCTTCGTCGGTTGTATATGACCCACAATTACTTCACTTTTCGGTTCATCTGTTGATTTGGATCTTTTAAGGGGCGATGTTAGCTGTGTATGTAATAATTTAGAAGACGTAATAAAATTAATGGAACCAGCCTGAGGTTTAGTTTGCATTTGATTGATTCCTGCACTCATTATACTATGACTTCTTACAGTCACATTTGGAGGTGGTTCTTTGTTACCCATAAGAGGTCTGGAAGTCATAACCAGAGCTGGTGGCTGGCTAGAACTTATACTCTGTTGGTTAAAAGATAGATTAGTTGTATTCATTTGTCTTGTTGGTTGTAGAAGTGTGTGACCTAATATACTATTTGGTAGAGATTGACTTTTCTGAAAATTATTCATACTTGTCGTAACTGTATTACTGGTATGAATTATACTTTGTGGTGTAGAAAGATTGTTGTGAATTTTTGAAAGAGCTGGCATTTGAATTATCTGTGATGCCATGGATGTGGAAACAGAATCTTCCACTGGTGTATATGGTTGAGTAACTAACGCCGACTGCGCCGGTGTTTTCATTAAAGGATTTTGTATACCAACAGGAGAATTTATTGGGGATACAGTAGGTGACTTTCTCATTTGTCCCATTGAAGACAGGGTGTTAACCCGAGAACCTACCATTTGCGCTGCGCTCATCGATATGCTATCCGCGTGTGCTATAGTAGACATCGGTTTCTCTATTCTCTGGATTGGTGACGGTCTAGGAGGTGCCACTTCTACCTTAGATGAAGGTAGTAAATTTTCAAAGTTCACTTGTGTAGGTGTTGTCGCATCAGTATTTTTTCTTATGATGGTTTGACTTTCAGCTTTCGATGTGTTTGTATTTAAGGAAGACATTATATTGCGGAGTTGTTGAGAGACATTCGCTATGTTTGACGTTAACTCCGCTGGTTGGGACAGAGGTGATAATTGAGGTACTGTCGCTGATTGCGGAACTAACCTCTCGATCTCCCTTTTTGAAAACGTTGATTGTTCCTGAACATCTTTAGGCTCTGGTTTTACCTGTGGATTTATGTTAGGATGTTGACTATTTCCACTTGCACTCTTTGGATTGGGTTGCTTCATATCGAAGCCTTTATTTTCATCACTTATATTCTCTAGCATACATAACATATCCTCAAAAGATTCCACATGTTTCGAGTTACCTTCCACTGTCTCTGGATGTTCCTGCATAGTTATATCATTTAAGTATCGCTCTTGACTAGGTGTCGGTGACGGTATCGATATTTGAACAGATTCTTGAGCCATATCTGATGTTATTTGCATATTAGAATCTATAACCATATCTTTGGTTTGGTTAGCGATCGCTTTAATTGTTTTAACTACGCCCTCTTCAGTTTTACTTTCCGCTGTTTGGGCCTTATGACTCTGAGGATCTGTTAAACCCTTATTATAGGACATCAAAATATCGTTCTGTAGGTTATCTTCAGGTTTGTCTTCGTCATCACCTTCCATTATATTATCGGGTATTTTCTCCGGAATCGGATCAGGACTTTTAATATCAGCCTTCCCTAGTAGTAAAGGTGTACGATCAGTTAAACATAATGTGTGCGGAAGCTCAGTTTGTTGACTTATTTCCGTTTCGATGTCTATGTCTTTAGTAGATTCTTTGTATACTGCGCTCGGTCTGTGGTCCATCTGGAGTGACTGTGATCCCATTTGAGACGTCATCGACAACTGCTGCGAAACGGACATTAAATTCGGAAGAGGATCTCTATCAGAATTATTTTCACCCGTAATCGTACTGTCAGGTGATGCGGCATCGTCTTGGAATATTTTAGCCGGCAAAGTAGCATCATGACTAACAGATAAACTAGATAGTTTCGCATTCGATAGAGACAGCGCCATAGGTTTTTCGATGGTTTTGACTATTTTCTGTTTGACCTGATGCTGTGTAAGGATGGATACGGGAACACGGGAGGTTCCTGCCGCTACACTCGACGTCGCGAGCGTTATTACTGGGTTCACGTTAGCCACTTTCGGAACATTCGATATCACGCTAATGACGGAACTGATCGGTTTCGAATGCGGTGGCGTCGACATATTGATTGTCAATGGTGGATTAATGTTTAGCGGCATCTTCTTAATTTGAGATTTTGCACCCGGACCAGCGAGTGGGACCGAAAGATTTTTCAAAACGGGCACAGATATAGTCTGATTAGCGATCGATACAGAAGCAACAGTCGCCTGGGAAACTTCGTTAAGGATCTTAGTATTAGCATGAGGTGAGAGCATTGTGAGGCGAGATAAAGCGGCACTCGATGTTGGATTAACAAATTTGTATTGCTGGACTGCGGCGGGTTGATTGCCGGTGGAGAGACTGATCACCGCGACGGTCTTGGTGGTGGTCTCAGTGCGCGTGATGGGTCGGTCCTGTACGTCTTCCTGCTCGTCCTCGGGCTTGCCGCTGTCAATAAGTTCTTCAAAATCCTCCTCGGTAGCGATACGTTCTTCCGGTGATACGGCACCGGGCTCCACTAGCACGATGTCGTCATCGTCTAAATGCTCGAGTTCTTCATCTTCATCGTCTTCATCTCGCATACCAGAAGTAGTATATTCTACGGTGTCCTGTGCGTACAATACATAGTTTCTGGCTTCGGTTGCGTCCGAAGTGGGCTCATCATCGGGAGTGATGGGAGCCGGCGTCTTGCCTGCAAAGCGAGGTCGAGGTGGGGTACGCCTTTTCAGAATTGATACCTGTATAAATAATAACGTTAGCAATATTTTGTAAGATTGAATACTGCACAAGTTAAAAATAATTGAGTATCACCTTGCTAATGTGTGCGGTACGTCGATTATCATCGTCCCGGTTGGGCCAGACAGGAGCGCCCCCGCGCAGGCCCGGCTTGAAGTATGTGAAGGCGGGAGGCGCACCCCCGTAGAGGCCGGGCTTGAAGTACCGGTAGCCGGGCGGCAGCGGCGCCGCGTGGTGCGAGTGCAGGCCGCCGCCGCCGTGCTCGT
>MU158795.1:3498380-3520717 GCA_015888305.1 Antheraea pernyi
CAGGGTGCCGGGGTAGGGGGGCGGGGGCGGAGGCCGGCCCGGCGCGCCCACACCCATAGTCGCTGCAAGTTACACAACAATTACTAAACTCACTCTATTCATGATGGATTTCAAGTCAATGGAACATACAGTTTCAGAGATTTTGTGACGTGTCACAGTCAGTGGTACTTCAGAGCGGTTAAAAAGTTTGACGGATACTATAGTGATGATACAAAGTTACTAATTTATGAAGTCACTAGCTTCTGCGCGCGACTTCGTCTGCGTCTAATAGTTACTTTGGGCTAACGCTAACACGCAGCGGAAGCTCTCAAAAGGAAAAGCACCCCCAAATTTGAAACATTCTTCATTGAGTGCTCCGTTCCTATTGGTCTTAGGGTGTTGATATATATAGCTTATAGCCTTCCTCGACAAATGAGCTATCTAACACTGAAAATAAACTTTCAAATCGGACCATTAGTGCCTAAGATTAGCGCGTTCAAGGAATTAAACTCTTCAGCTTTATAATATTAGTATAGATTAAGAAAGATAAATAAAGGGTGATTACCGGAGTAGGGTAGCTGTTTGAGCACGATGGTGCGGTCCTCGCGCACGACGCCGATGGCTCCGTCCGCGCCCACGAACTGCGTGCCCGGCGCGATGCACCTCCCCGCCGCCAGCGACGCGTTCATCTGAGCCGTCATCGCGTTCAGGATCTCCTGCGTGTTCACAGCACTTCCGCCCACTGTGCCACCGCCACCGCCACCCTGAGCAAAACAAATCATATACCAGGTGATTGGTTAGTCGCTTGCAATATTCAAAGAGATGATACTTCATGGTCACATTTAAAATAATAATATCAAAACAAATACTAATAAACAACTAAGAAACACTTAGTTACTAGTTTGTTCTAAGACTTTCAAACGTATGAACACAAACGTAATAAACCAAACTGCAATGACTTCATGTCAAGAACTCGGTATCCTTTAGAAATATTGCAAGCAACTAATCTATGACCTGGTATGTCGATGACCTTTTTTTTGGGGGGCACGCTTATTGTAAGTCCATAACGTATTATATCTCAAAAATTGCAAAGTGTACACCTTGTTATTTTGGGTACTTGTGGCGTGTAATGGTAAGTAATACTGTTGTAAAATATTCAGAACGAAAATCACGAGATAGTTTTAGGTTGATTCCCATACATTGACAACAGTTTTATTCAATTTACTCTTCAACTGTAAGTCCATAACGTATTATATCTCAAAAATTGCAAAGTGTACACCTTGTTATTTTGGGTACTTGTGGCGTATAATGGTAAGTAATACTGTTGTAAAATATTCAGAACGAAAATCACGAGATAGTTTTAGGTTGATTCCCATACATTGACAACAGTTTTATTCAATTTACTCTTCAACTGTAAGTCCAATTTAAAAAGTGCATTTATTTATTTCAATTGCTTTTCATTAGAGAACAGCGTTTAATTTTTTGTGAAATTACGACTATAATATTTTTAATGCTCTATGTCCGACCTCTATTACAGTGACAAACCACCGTGCGACGCGTAAACTATTCGGAAAGATATATTACATTTTGTATTTGGATAACTTTGACCTATTAAAGAAAATCCAAAAAAAAATTATAAAGGTTACCAAGATCGATTTTTTGTTTCAATTTTTTCACTCTTTCAGTTTCTATAGCAATTTTTCCATATTTCCGTAATTCCCTGTAAGGGCACTGCGTGCCTCTACAAGAAAAGCCCTGTATGTTAGTCATGCAAAGGTTAATTCTTCAATAATACAATTTTCGTTATTATATTCACATACTTGCGAGAAATGCATTTGTTGCCCTGATGTAAATTGGAGTTGGGGCCGTTGTACTACTTGCTGACTTATGACTTGAGGTTGACCAGGCTGACCAAACTGCGATGGGCGTTGACCAATGCTTTGCTGTAAACGGAATATTATACTATAGATAAAAGTTATATTTGTCAATTTTCAGTCTTGTTTTTACTAATATTATTTATATAGAAATGTATATATTTAGCATTATCTCTCGCTTGTTAAATCCTATAGATGTATATATTTATATTTTTTTTAAATCGATTTTTTATTTCACTGATTTTCAAATTAGAACAGGAATAAGAAGTTTCCACTTCAAAAATGAGAGGCAAGTACACACTTTATCTCTTACTAGCTGTTACCCGCGGCTCCGCACGCGCTTTTTAAAAAATGTATTAAAGAAATGGAAAATTGTGAGTGGGTATGTACATTACAGAAAAGTTTTTTCAAAAACATTTGTAACTACGACATTCACGCCAACTGTAACATGTAACGTGTACATTAGATATATGAATACAAATAGTATATCGAGTGGGATGGGATTTATCATCAGCAACATAACTGGAACTTCAACCTACTATATACCAAACTCAGTACTCACTAACACTATATAAGAAAGTAATGAAAATTATAAGCTATACATTATCGAACAATATATCTTAAATCTTTTATTTTATAGATAGATATAATATGCCCGTATTGTCGATATACTTAAGTTATTCTTATACGTTGCTATAATAACTGAGTTATGTAGAAGCAAACGTGGTAAATAAGACAATATGGCCGCCAAATTGACCAAAAAGATGATATAATTCGTGACGTGTCACAGTCAGTGGTACTTCAGAGCGGTTAAAAAGTTTGACGGATACTATAGTGATGATACAAAGTTACTAATTTATGAAGTCACTAGCTTCTGCGCGCGACTTCGTCTGCGTCTAATAGTTACTTTGGGCTAACGCTAACACGCAGCGGAAGCTCTCAAAAGGAAAAGCACCCCCAAATTTGAAACATTCTTCATTGAGTGCTCCGTTCCTATTGGTCTTAGGGTGTTGATATATATAGCTTATAGCCTTCCTCGACAAATGAGCTATCTAACACTGAAAATAAACTTTCAAATCGGACCATTAGTGCCTAAGATTAGCGCGTTCAAGGAATTAAACTCTTCAGCTTTATAATATTAGTATAGATTAAGAAAGATAAATAAAGGGTGATTACCGGAGTAGGGTAGCTGTTTGAGCACGATGGTGCGGTCCTCGCGCACGACGCCGATGGCTCCGTCCGCGCCCACGAACTGCGTGCCCGGCGCGATGCACCTCCCCGCCGCCAGCGACGCGTTCATCTGAGCCGTCATCGCGTTCAGGATCTCCTGCGTGTTCACAGCACTTCCGCCCACTGTGCCACCGCCACCGCCACCCTGAGCAAAACAAATCATATACCAGGTGATTGGTTAGTCGCTTGCAATATTCAAAGAGATGATACTTCATGGTCACATTTAAAATAATAATATCAAAACAAATACTAATAAACAACTAAGAAACACTTAGTTACTAGTTTGTTCTAAGACTTTCAAACGTATGACAATATTCAAAGAGATGATACTTCATGGTCACATTTAAAATAATAATATCAAAACAAATACTAATAAACAACTAAGAAACACTTAGTTACTAGTTTGTTCTAAGACTTTCAAACGTATGAACACAAACGTAATAAACCAAACTGCAATGACTTCATGTCAAGAACTCGGTATCCTTTAGAAATATTGCAAGCAACTAATCTATGACCTGGTATGTCGATGACCTTTTTTTTGGGGGGCACGCTTATTGTAAGTCCATAACGTATTATATCTCAAAAATTGCAAAGTGTACACCTTGTTATTTTGGGTACTTGTGGCGTATAATGGTAAGTAATACTGTTGTAAAATATTCAGAACGAAAATCACGAGATAGTTTTAGGTTGATTCCCATACATTGACAACAGTTTTATTCAATTTACTCTTCAACTGTAAGTCCAATTTAAAAAGTGCATTTATTTATTTCAATTGCTTTTCATTAGAGAACAGCGTTTAATTTTTTGTGAAATTACGACTATAATATTTTTAATGCTCTATGTCCGACCTCTATTACAGTGACAAACCACCGTGCGACGCGTAAACTATTCGGAAAGATATATTACATTTTGTATTTGGATAACTTTGACCTATTAAAGAAAATCCAAAAAAAAATTATAAAGGTTACCAAGATCGATTTTTTGTTTCAATTTTTTCACTCTTTCAGTTTCTATAGCAATTTTTCCATATTTCCGTAATTCCCTGTAAGGGCACTGCGTGCCTCTACAAGAAAAGCCCTGTATGTTAGTCATGCAAAGGTTAATTCTTCAATAATACAATTTTCGTTATTATATTCACATACTTGCGAGAAATGCATTTGTTGCCCTGATGTAAATTGGAGTTGGGGCCGTTGTACTACTTGCTGACTTATGACTTGAGGTTGACCAGGCTGACCAAACTGCGATGGGCGTTGACCAATGCTTTGCTGTAAACGGAATATTATACTATAGATAAAAGTTATATTTGTCAATTTTCAGTCTTGTTTTTACTAATATTATTTATATAGAAATGTATATATTTAGCATTATCTCTCGCTTGTTAAATCCTATAGATGTATATATTTATATTTTTTTTAAATCGATTTTTTATTTCACTGATTTTCAAATTAGAACAGGAATAAGAAGTTTCCACTTCAAAAATGAGAGGCAAGTACACACTTTATCTCTTACTAGCTGTTACCCGCGGCTCCGCACGCGCTTTTTAAAAAATGTATTAAAGAAATGGAAAATTGTGAGTGGGTATGTACATTACAGAAAAGTTTTTTCTCATCTTTTTGGTCAATTTGGCTGCCATATTGTCTTATTTACCACGTTTGCTTCTACATAACTCAGTTATTATAGCAACGTATAAGAATAACTTAAGTATATCGACAATACGGGCATATTATATCTATCTATAAAATAAAAGATTTAAGATATATTGTTCGATAATGTATAGCTTATAATTTTCATTACTTTCTTATATAGTGTTAGTGAGTACTGAGTTTGGTATATAGTAGGTTGAAGTTCCAGTTATGTTGCTGATGATAAATCCCATCCCACTCGATACACTATTTGTATTCATATATCTAATGTACACGTTACATGTTACAGTAGATGGCGTTCGTATCGTAGTTACAAATGTTTTTGAAAAAACTTTTCTGTAACGTACACCCCCACTCACAATTTTCCATTTCTTTAATACATGTTTTAAAAAGCGCGTGCGGAGCCGCGGGTAACAGCTAGTACGGAGATAATACGAATGTGGAATAGAATTTCATACGTTATTTATTGAAATTTCCGCTTTAGATTTAGAGTCATTTACGAAAAAAATACTCGGTATTTGTCGCTACAAGTAGATTAAATCCAGTTTTAATGTAGGGTTATGCGATAAGGTGTTATAACAAATCTGAATTAACTTTGGAGTTTATCAATTGAACGCCTAAAATTTAAGCCTCTAACCATGGGCTGTTATACTTCTTGTATCTGTTCACATGCACATACGTATTTCAGACACTTATATAGTTATATCTAAATATTAGGAATGAGTAGATCAAATTCAGTTTAAAAATAGCACCAGTTCTGGCAGTAAAAAGTAAAAGTCCCGTTAAAATAGGTCCAGTCGTTTTGGAAATTACCCAGGACAAACAAACAAACAGACAAAATATAATAATATAAAAATATAGACAAAGTATAAAAAAAGTTTTTTTTGGTCATTTGTAGCCATATCCATTCATCAAAAAGTTGTTATTTTAATTGTACATACACAAACTTTATTTTTATAATACGTAATATAGAACAAATAAAAAATTGGAAATAAAAGTAGTATAAAATTTTGAATACGAAAACAAAATAAACTTTGAAAATGTTAGCGTTGATACTTACCACATAACTTCAGAATTGGCAGTATGGATTAATTCCTTCGCCTATGAACTATTTGAATAGGAAAAAAAAACTTTGAAAATGTTAGCTTTGATACTTACTACATAACTTCAGAATTGGCAGTATGGATTAATTCCTTCGCCTGTCCTATTGGACGAATATTATTACTACTACTTACTACGTTACCATGGCAACGTATATAATAATAACGTAATCGCTCAAAAGCAAAAAAAGTGCCCGATTTTGAAACATTCTTCATTGGTGCTCGGCTTCTATTGATCTTAGCGTGATGATATATAGCCTATAGCCTTCCTCGATAAATGAACTATCTAAAACCGTAAGACTTTCTCAAATCAGACTGGTATTTCCTGAGATCATAGCGTTCAACCAAACAAACAAACAAACAAACAAACTCTTCAGCTTTATATATTAGTATAGATTCACGATAAATTGCCAGTTTATTTTACAAACTAGTTCTTTCTGCTTATTGCTTTTCTCTTCTAATAATAATAAATGTATTTATTTAAGAAGATACACTATGATATATAGGGTTTATCTTACGACATACAATTATTATAATGTACGTCTACGCTTATCATTTATGTAGTTCTTCTGTAGAAATATACAAAATTAGGCATTTTTTTTATTGTTCCTTGTGATTTCATACAGGATATGGGCACATTTTATGACAACAAATTACGTCTTGCTATACGAGCAGACAATAACTAATAATTAAGTTTAGTAAAATTATTGGAAATTTCGTTATATTTATGATAATTTAAATAGGTTGCATTTAATAACTGGGACATTTCATGTGAAGCGGACAACGATAAAAACGTCAGGTTCTAAAATTCGTTCATATTCAATCTAACTGAATTTTTAATAGGTATGTATGAATTTGAATACCCAATTTCTTTTTTCTATGATGTTTATTTGTCACATTTGAAATTTGGATTCTGTTCTTCTTTATAATTGTAATATTAATTTGTAATGAAAATTCCAAAATGTAACTTTATATTAAGTTAAAAAAAAACTATTACTTTTATAAGCATATATGTACTCAGCTTATACTATATGAAGTGGGGCAAGCGGTGTGTTGGGCATACGCAGGAGACAGGTAGTGAACGGATAACAATGTGTGCAAAGAAATTTTGTAAGCAAAATATATACTTGCTTTCAATTTCTATATGTTTTTTTCTGTGTGGATAAAATATATTTAATAAGATAATAAAAAACGGAGACAAAATTAGTGGTATAGTAGCTAGTACTTATGATATATTAGTAGCAATATTACCTGGTGATGAATCTGCAACCTCTGCTGTGCATTCGCGAACATTGGTTGAAAGAGAGGTCGCTGTGGCTTCTCTTCGCCTTCAAGTTTCACTTCTGCCTTGATAGCTTGCATCGCGTTCTGTTATCATACAATGTAACAAGACTTTCACCAAGATGCATCGAACAAGAAGCATATTAAAAAGTTCAAAAATACTAACATTTTGTTTGTTTGAACGCATTACTTTGTCCTACACTTTGGTTTTCATAGATCGCTTTCTCTCGCGGTTTTGATTGCATTTATGTAGATTTAGAAAATAAACTACAGCCCATGTTAATAGTTGATAATCTAGTATTCTACAGGCGAACGGATAAAAATCTGTTATTTTTGGAATTTATCCATAATAATAAAAAATCCGCTTAAATAGTAATATTAAGGTAATTAACGCTACGACTTTTAGGAACTGTAGGTCCAAGGTTTACGCACAGGCGAAGTAATAATACGAACTAAGGGCAGCTCAGTCTCTAGACATTCGATACGAGTACCGCGTATACTGCAAAGTTATCACGGATGTCACCGCGAGGCACAGATGGAATATAATTGACAAAGAAAACTTTTAAATACCTGTAATGCTATCTGTTGGTTCTGCGTGATAACCCTTTGCACTCCATCACTGAACATTTGACCAACATTGGATGTTGGTGGAGCGCTCTCCATCTTGACCTCCTGACTCTCGGTCTTGATTTCAACACTCTCGGTTTTCACTTCAATCTTGGTGGTTTCAATAATCTTTTCTGCTTTTTGAATACCCACGTATGATTTATTGTCTTGCATTTGATGAGGTTCATTTCTAGTTAAAAAAAAAAAGAATTGTAGATTCTAAAAATATAATATATCGTGGTGGGAAACTGTGTAACTATAGTTCAGTTCTCAACCATTATAAGGTTGGGTGCTACTGTTATAATGCTATATTTATGTTATAATGCTAAGTACTCCCATACCTGCGTGTATCGCCACGAAATTTTGTGTGTGGTCATAATAAATACAGGTGCGGGAAGACACAAGGACATCATCGTCATCCATTACGAACTATAGCGCTACGTAACATTATGCGAAATAAGCAAGATGTAATAATAGAAGCCGCGATATTTGTGTACATCGAAGATGTTTAGGAGGCGCTAATTTCGAGTTATCTGATGACACATGTGTGGAAAATTGAATCTATATTTTTATCGGCATAACTTTTGGCATGACAATTAAAGCCCTTTTCTCTAAATATAGATACGCAGAATACAACTGTAACTATAAATATGTATTACATATAAAATCGAAACAATTTAAGGATAAATAAATGCACATTTTAGATTACCATAATAATATTTTGACTTTGTTCTGGATTACACATTGTTGTATTAAATTAAATATTCGGAGCAGCCAAGAAGTTTGACGAGGGCTCTATAATTTTCTTTAACATCTTATGCCTCCGAAGAAGAGTTATCACAACATGTATTCTGTTATGTCGTGAACAGAAAACCCGAATCACGGTAAGTATTATAATATCTTTGCCGTACCGTGAAACCATTGAACAATCTCTTGGCCAGTATTTTCTCTCTTTCCTATGACACGGGATCCTTCAAGCATAACGTGAAGAAATATTTACACAGGCCGGCATGACAGTGGCAATGGATAATTTGCGTGTCAGTGGTCGGTTTTTGAATTGTGCGTTCACAAGCGTGTGGGTGTGTAACCTCTATTCAAATATGAAATGAAGGTATAATAAAATAAATGAAAACGCATTAGTAAAAGTGTAAGATATAGAAATTGTCAAAGTGAGGCTGGTTTTAGATTATAAGGCACGACAATTGTTCGGAACTGGATTGAGACCACCACTCACCAAGTGTAACATTTATACCAATATTTATAGGGTCACATCCTTCAATCCTGTGGACTACCACTTGAAGTATCAAGGTTACATATAACATATAAAATAATATCAAAACAAATACTAATAAACAACAAAAAGAACCTTAGTTAAAGTTTGTTCTAGAACTTTAAAAAGTATGGATACAATACTTTTAAAGGTAAAAAAATCAGGCCTAGCTTTAATGAACAACTTTAAAGGGGCCGTTGCAAAGGTTAATTATTACGTAACTGCTTATCGTGGGAACACTGCACGGTCGAATAATGGGAACCGGGATGCGAGCCGAAGTGCGGGAGGCGGCCGAGCTGCGCGACAGGGTATATTATTCATTTATAACACCAGTTCGTTTTTGCTGAAGTTGCATTTTGCATTTCTCGAGATAATTAGGTCAAATATTAAACACCTTCTTCTTCTTACCCTTATCCCACATAAGTAGGTTCGGTACAACATGTTTGTTATATTGTGGTATATGATTTGGCTTAATTTTTACGATCGGCCGCCTGCCTGTCATCAACCTTCCTTGGGATTATTTTGTTGTACCACTCTGTATTTATGATTATTATTATATAGTTACGGAGTCTGATGGGCTCTTTAGCCTTACAATTTTTCTTCAAGTTCTTCAAGGTTATGGTTTGCTTGCTATAATGCCATTTTTATGTAACAGAAAACTAGACAACTTTAGACTATTCCCGAGGACTGCATATTCGCGGTTTTTTTTTTCAGGATTAATGATTTCAGAGTTTTCTCAGTAATAATAATATAATATTAGATATAATAAACAATTATAAAAATATAAAATATGAAAACTATAATAGAAAAATAAATGCAAATAAAATGACACGTCAATGGTTACTACATGTAACCATGTAACCTTTATTATTTTAATATATGTGTAAATATTAAACACCTATTTTTTTAAATTGATTTAGATTTAGAATCGACTAATGATTATCCTGTAAAAATATTGCTGGGGACTAAACAGTCGCTCGGTATAGTGACAAACTTAGGTGTATAACGCAGCTTCAAGTAGGATTTTTGTGCGTTTGTGTGTGTGTGCATAAAACATACTGGTGGTCGCGCTTGAGGTGCCGGTCGTGCAGGTGCACGGAGTCATCGGCGAGCTCGAGCCCGTCGAGGATGTGCTCGGTGTCGTTGAGCGCGGCGAGCTCGGGGTCCGCGTACTCCAGGATGTTGAACTGGTCCCCGATCTCCGCCGTCAGCGAGTCCAGCAGCTCCTCGTCGTCCTCGCCGCCGAGACCAGTCAGGATGTCGCCCACCTGCACACCGACGCCACTTACTCATCTCATATCCACCACAACCATATATGAATAATCTCGTATTCACCACGGCCCTATATAAAGACATAATTTACCTATATTTACTCCTTGAGGTCTACAATAATTACCGTTTAATCATCAGATCAATTTCACAGAAAACTGTTCAAAGATCGATCAAGAAGAATCATTCACAAAACATTCAACATAATTCTGTGTTATATTTATACATATTCATCACAAACTACATACATATTGAGCTGACATAAAATGCTATTGATACTTTTGTATTCAGTTTTTATTAATCTAGATAGAATATTTAGTCATTAATTCATATAAATATAGATTTAAAAAAGATATATAAACTATTGCCAATGTTCATGCTAAAAACATTGAAATAATGACTTACTTTTAATATTTATTTATTTAACTCCATATATAAATTCATACATGAGTTAACACAAGAAAAAATAAATTGTAACAATAAAGATTATTCATGTGCACACAACTGCTGTAGTTAATAACTCACTGCCGGAAACAATAAACTATTTAATTTATAAATATACAATAAAAAGACCTATAGTCATAGTACAAAATAATGGAAAAGTAAATTTTCAAAAAAAAGTATTAACCGACTTCAATATGAGTCAAAAACCCATAAGGCACTAAAAAGCGGAAAATAAATAGTTTATCAAATTAACCAAATTAAATAAAACATATGAATATGTGTGCTACCTAGAGATGTACTGGAAGTCGGTACCAACCAAAATTTTTGTATTACAGAGACGCGAGAGTGGACTTAAACTTTGTACCTGTAGATGATATGATTTTCGGTTTGGTTGGCACCGACTTCCAATACATCTCTAGGTAACACACATATTCATATGTTTTATTTAATTTGGTTAATTTGATAAACTATTTATTTTCCTCTTTTTAGTGCCTTATGGGTTTTTGACTCATATTGAAGTCGGTTAATACTTTTTTTTGAAAATTTACTTTATTTTTCCATTTTTAGTGTACATAAATATATTTTACTAGCAGTGCCCGCGAACTCCGTTCCGCCTTAAGTATATTAAAATATGCGCATTTTTGCGGTATGGTATCTATCGGTATGGTATGCGATATGGTTTCAATTGGTTGTACAATAAGTAACGTTTGGTACGAACGCAATCTTTTCAGTAATCCGCGATAGTTTCTACCACCAACTCGGCTACCATCGCTTCACACATTATACACCTTAAGTAATGTAATTACAATGCTTGCGTCATGTTGCAACACAGCAACGAACATAAGCACAATAGGCTCCTAAGAATTGAAGAGTTTTTTTATAATATTGGTGGCAAACGAACATACGGGTCACCTGATGGTAAGTGATCACGGCCGCCCATGGACAATTGCGACACAAGAGGAAACACAGATGCGTTGCCGGCCCTTAAGAAAGGAGTAGGCTCGTTTCTTGAAAGTTATCTTACTTTGTCACGGATCCCATTATCAGAACCTAACCAAACTCGCATCAAACTACCCTTGAAGTACATCCTTTTCAATAAAAAATGAATCATCGAAATCGGTTAGCGTAATATTGAGTTATTCGTCTATTTGTCGTGTACATACTTAATGCAAATTTAAAACTTATACGGTTTTGCACTGGATGCCGTTGTCGGAACTTTACCATTGAAATGGGACCACACTGGAAGCTTTCAAATAAAAAAAGAATAATCAAAATCGGTTCACACAGTCTAAAGTTATGAGGTAACAAACATAAAAAAAAAAAAATACAGACGAATTGATAACCTCCTCCTTTTTTTGAAGTCGGTTAAAAATAGTATAAAAAACCAAAAGACTAAAAACTGCTGATGAGCAAGCGTGAGTTAATGTAAATGTTGAGTGATATCACTCACGTGTAGAGGTAGTTAGCAAGTAAGTTAACTACGTAAAAGATAGTAGTCCTTCTTCGTATGTTAGGTCTAAAAGCCAATTTGAAATAAACAAACTACTTGTAACATCTACTGACGTAAATCAACAACTTTATAAATAACTGGGAAATGTAAGTTGCAGTGTTTAAACTTGAAATTGATTACTACTATGAAAGTCATCTAAGATCAGTAATCATGTTTATGTGACCAGAATCTCAATAATTACAGATATATTAAAAAAATATATATAATAAAATGAGTGCGTGTTACGACTACACGAAATTGAAGTAAAACATTTTAAATATTTTTGATTTTGTCAATAAATAGTTTATAACAAATCAATCAACCATTTAAAAAATTTTATTAAAGAATATGAAATTGAATAATAATAAAAATCATACAATAAAATAATTATGTATAATTATATGGCGCGTGACCATGCTGCCATCTAGTTTCAACTTAAGTAATAAACTAAATCATTACACATATCACCTCCACACACGTGCACGCATATACAGGCAAGTGGAAGGGTTTTTATTTTTTTCCCTTATCAAACTGAAATAGTTTAGAATATTATCCGATACGAAATATATATAAGAGTTGTTGAGGTATGTATGCTTGGTACACATATATGTTTCAACAACTCATGTATGTATGTATAGTTAGCTTAGCTTAGCTCAGATAGATCGTGAATTGCATGTATCAATCAGGCAACAGCCAAAGCAGAGGTGTGCCGTGCACCCTTGAGCCAGTTGTCAAAATAAAATCGGCTGAGTGCCTTAGTAGCCCGGTGAAGCTGTTAAGATCTTGCTGGGTCAATAGCGTAGTCAGTTCGAAAAAAATAAATAATAATAAACTAAATAAGAGCTTCCTTATCTGTAGTGCCATCTATCAACTAATTTGGAACTTAAATAACACAGGAAATATTATTAGTTTTTTATAAAGTAAATAAAATATAGAAGAATTTTTGGCGGGATCTTGGTCTGTCATATAGTGGATTTTATTTTTTATTCATAATCTTGTGTTACTTGACTCTACATTGTGTAAAATTGGTGGTGTTTTATGTAATATAGATTGTTTATAGTGCATAAGTGAAGTGAATGGAAAATAATACCACGGATCATGAATTCTGAGATGCCACAAAAACTCCATGGAAAGTTCTAACAAGATGGCCACCATCTTGTTAGTTCATTGAAATTATATCAACAAACTTGTAATATCGATACTCACTTGACAATGGCAGTTATAGTCTACTAGAAGACTGGTTGCCAAAAATGGAATGGAAGAAGAACTTGTAATACTATTAACTACTCGACAATGGCAGTAATAATCTAAAATATTGGTTGACAAAAATAAAGTTAAAAATATATATATACATAGAAAAGTACGAACAGATTTCTTTGATAAGTAACCAATTAAATGGAATATGATTTAATAGGAGTTTTGCGTTTAATTATTATCTAACCGGACGTGACGTCATATTGCCGTAACGGACTGCATTGTCGTCCTGTTACCTCCTAGTCGTACCTAAAGAAGTTTTACTTAAATAAGAATAATATAATATAAAATTACCTCTCCAATATTGCCAGAGTCCTGCTCCAGTTTATCCATATCACCCATGTCCATTTCATCAGTGCCTTGATCTTGACTTGACTCTTGTTTGGTTTCACCACCACCTGTTACTACAATAAGTTTTTTTAAATATAATAAACAGAAATCCACAATTCTAATTTTTCCACGTTCAATGGTACTATAAAAAACATTTCAGAGGTTCAGATTTCCTCGCGATATTTTCCAACATCGTCAACCGATAGTGTTGCCAATTTAAAATACTAAACAAACGTGAATGTCATTTTAAAATGTATGTAGGTAACTTCCATTGAAATTATTACCTATAAGGTAATACTTTTGGTTTTATACGTTAGTTAACATTTGCTATTCTCCACACTAAAAGCAAATTGATTATGTCTTTACTCAACTTGCAGAACGATTGTGGAGGCATTCTTATGACGAATTAATGATATTCTTACCATTTCCAGATGACATGACGTTCTGTTTTTGCTCTAAAACTTGTTGACCGGTAGTATTGCCGATATTTTGCTGTTGCAATTGATTGTTGTCTGATGTTATAAGACGCTGCTGCATAATCACTAAAAATATATAATTATGAATAGAAACAATATTATATAACATTATTCGATATATTTGAGTAATATACTAAATTAACATAACTTCTGTATTCTACATCTTATTAGTGAATAGAAAAACCTCTGCATATTTTTGGGAATACGTCGTCCTCAATAAATAAGTATAAAATTTAGCAACAAGATAGAATATAGACGAGTTATTGGTGATAGCTTAATGTGTCATGTAGTGGTTTTTATTCTTTATCGATTAACTAGCTGGTACCAGCGGCTCCGCACCCGCTTTTTAAAAATCTATTAAAGAAATCTAAAATTGTAAGTAGGTGTGTGTGTACATTACAGAAATACTTTTACAAAAACATTTGTAACTACGAAACGCACGTCATCTACTGTAACATGTAACGTGTACATAAGATATGCGAATACTAATAGTACATCGAATGGGATGAGACTTATTATCAGCAACATACCTGGAACCATAACCCAGTATATTTCACCCACAGTGCGCACTAACACTATATAATATTTTAAGTTATACATTATCGAACAATATATGTTAAATCTTCTATTATATAGATATAATATGCCAATATTGTCGATATAATTGTGCTATTCCTATAAGTTGCTATAATCACTGAGTTATGTAGACGCAAACGCGGTAAATAAAACAAAATGACCGCCAAATTGACCAAAATGATAATATAACTTTTAATTATGTATATTTATTCTTGGAGTCCAGTACAGCGCACGTCGCACGCCCTTGTTTACAGTAAACTAATTATTTTTGATCAATTTTACACGGACGAATGCACAGGTAACAGTTCATCACTACATAGTGTAAAACAAATTCTCTGTTCGCAATATACTCAAAAACTACGAAACGGATTTTCCTGCCGTTTTCACCAGTAGATAAAATGATTCATGGCGAAGGTTTAGGTATAATTTGCCAAAATTTTCTATTTAGTATAAGGGCGAGTCGTCTGCCGAACCCCCTAGTTTTAAATAAAATAACTCATTAGTTAGTTATCTGCCCGTAAAAATCTCGTAAAAATCGGTCCAACTGATTTGGAGATAGCACTGCAGACGAAGTCTTGGCTAACAAAATAAAATAGTCTAAGTTACTTCTTATATTGTGAGTTATGTGCCAGTAAAAGTTCCGTGAAAATCAGTTCAACCATTTCGGATATTCCACTGCAGCAGAAGAGGAAAAAACCTAAATTAAAATAGCAATGCAAAAGCAAGAAATAGCAATGCGGACGAAGCCGCGGACAAATAAAATAGAATATGTCATCCGCTATAATTTTGGCTATCTGCCAGTAAAATTAAATAGGTACAGCCGTTTTGGAGATTACTAATTGTAAAAGTAGTGTATAGTACATTATCAATGTGAAGCAGTTTTGTTAGGTGATAAGACACGACATTTGTTTGGGACTGAATCGTGACCAAGTCACCAACCAAACACAAAGTGACAAACTTGGAAATGTCACGTTCCGGAACCATCTGGTGTGTATCCAGCTTCAAACAGGATGCTAGGGAACAAACATACCATAGTGACTGTTTTAATTTGTCGCGTTTCAGGATTAGCTAGTGTATTCTTACCCTTATCCCACATAAGTAGGGTCGGTACAACATGTTTGTCATGTTGTGGTATATGATTTGGCTTAATTTTTACGATCGGCCGCCTGCCTGACTTCAACCCTCCTTGGGATTATTTTGTTGTACCATTGTACTTATGATTATTATTATATAGTTACGGAATCTGATGGGATCTTTTAGCCTTACATTTTTTTCTGTACGCTTTAACTTTCGCTATTTATAGTGTCTGCTTTACCGTTCCGGTTAAAAACGAAGTTCTTCAAGGGTATGGTTTGTTTGCTATATTGCCATTTTTATGTAACAGAAAACTAGTCAACTTTTACTTTTATTTACTTTGTCGTAAATAAATAAAAAGGGTTAAATTATATATCTGCACAGTAACTCACAGTGCTGTTCGAGTCGGAGGTGAGGTGCGTGCGCGTGCGCGGGGTGCTGCGTGCGCGGGCGCAGTGCTACCGGCAGCGGGTGCCGGAAATGTTGTCCTTCCCCACTGATGCCACTCTCCTCGTTCATGCTCTCTGTCATACCAAGACGCGCTTTACGATTACATTCCGTCTATATTATTTTATCCACACTGGATTTAATTTAAGATATCTAAAGGAAACATTTAAATAATGGTTTGAAATGTCAGTTCTAAAATGCAGTGGAAAATTGTTCATTCATATGATCCATGTACTCAACAAGCTACAAAACTTTGTCATACAATAACGGTAATTTCACTAGTCGATATAATGAGTTGCGAGTTAAATATTATTGTATAGTTTAGAAGGATATTTGATTAATAGAGGATAGTGTATAGTTGATATAGGAGGATACTGACGCGGCGGCCACATTTTATCAGGGTGTCGCTGAAGCAAGTCCCTGAGCTGTCGGTTAATATTCTCATTGTCATTGTTCCCGTAGTGCAGCGGGAATCTTTGCGTGGGGAACGCGCTCCGCGGGGCCTCCGCTATAGCGGGCGAGAGCGGGGGCGCGGGCGCGGGGGAGGGCGGCGCGGCGCCGGCTCCCCCTCCGCCGCCGGGAGAGGTCCCGCCCTCCGGCACGCGCAACCGCTGCATCGCTGCTGATTATACAGTACAAAACTCTAGGTTTCCCCTAACATCACACTTATCACAAACCTTACCATGCATTCCTAAACCCTACTCTAATAAACTGAGAAGTATAAAATAATAATTGCCATTTTTCATTGGAACCATAATTTTCATAGGTGGTAGAGCCATGCTGAAGCTATTACTGGTTTCATTATGAATGGGTCGGCTCGTCCGGGGTAGTACTACCCTTTCACAGAAAACCGTCGTAAAGTAACATTGCTTGCATTGTTGCGTTTCGTTCGGTCAGTGAGAGCGCCGGAGGATCAAACCAAAACCTCTCTCCCTCCGAACACAGGCTGACAACGCACTGGCAACTTCCCCGGTGTTGTTAGTGTCTATGAACGGCGGTGATCACTTACCATCAGTTGACCCGCCTGTTCGTTTGCACCGTATAATATATAAAAAAAATAATTGCTTCAATCCTTATCAAACAACTTTAATATGAAAGTTTTAGTCTTCCCCGCAGTCAATTTACTCACAACAAAAGAGTAAAGTGTTTAAACATATTATTAGTAACAATAATAATAATAATACACGTGTGTAACCAATTGACAGACACAACAAAACACACAGCATCACGTCTCACACCGACAAAAAATAATAAATTTAATAATCAAAATCATACTTAATAATACTTATATAAATTATAATAATTATGACGTAATAAAATTATAAAACGAACGGTCGTTTTAAAAGTTACCTTGAAGCCTTTGGTCATGTATAATCTGTTGCTGCTGTTGAGTCTGTTGCAGACGTTGTTGCTGTAAATGTTTCCACTGACGCTCCTGTTCGGCTTCGCGAGCGCTTCTCTGCTGTCCGCACGCGCGCTCCTGTTCCTGTATCACAGCATATCACTCCATCACAAACTGTATCACTAAAGTGTTTCATGCATATGTTGTGCCATATAGTCACATTCTGGACATATGAAAACTTATATCAAATCTATGAAGCATCAAAACTTATACAATATCTCAAAAAAATGTGCTTTATAACACCTGATACGATTTAAGATTTTCTTGCACCAAATAATGGGTATTTATGTTATAATTAGTTCTCGGTTTTCTTAATATTCGGATTATTTTAATGAATATAAGTAACACTTTTTATTATCCCTCAAAATATACAAATGAATCTCGGTAAGTCGAACCTCGATAAGTCAAAAACGTCTACAACTCGTAGAAAACTTTTATATTCTTTTCTTCAAACCCAATGTCTTCATTGATTGTAGTAAAAACAGAATATTTCAGTATCTATTTTCCATAAAAATATCTCTGTATTTCGAACATATTAATGTTTACTGTACTAACTCGATGATCTCAAGTAGATATAGTCCGGTAAAGCTGTTAAGACCTTGCTAGGTCAATAGCGTAGGCAGTTCGAAAATAAAAATTTCATGTAGACCTTATAACTTGAAGATAAATATATAAAATACGGACTATTCGAATATTATTACTAATATGTTAAATTTTTAAAAAATTTAAATACAAATAAGTACTACTACCTCTGTAAGGAAAAATATCTCACCTCTTAACCCAAAATTGATGTTAAACCACACACCCTTTTCTAAGGGATTTTGCTCATTTAGTAGTTTTCTTATCTCCTTTAAGTTCGAATTACCGAGCTCCTAGTGTAATATTTTAATAATTTTACAAAATATCTCCAGTTTGAATTGAATAAATTGATTTTACAGCAAATACAATATTTCAAAATGATTTTTAAATTTGTATTCGTCATAGATATCAAAAGCAATATTTACAATAGCAAAATTACATCTTTGTAGTAATAAATTTTCTGACATGCTTTCTACGCAGGCAAATTTGTAATCCTGTTAAAACATATTTCAACTTACTATCGTCAGTATAACTCAAAAATAAATATAGATTATCCAAGAAATAGGAGAATAATTCCAAAACTTTTAATTAAATTAATATTTTTAATTCTTGACATTGTAAAACCTTTTTTATACATTTAGACAAACTGTATGGAAAAGCAAACTGGTTTTAGCTAACCTATTTAAGATCAGCATTATTCTTTGTATGCTTTTAGAGTAGGTATAACAGACATTTTAACGTTTTTTTTGTTGTATACCTTGATGGAATCAATTAAGCAAACGTGGGTCTATACCATCACAATTATAGTAGAAAAATTTTAATTTTTTATGGTGGTAGAGCCACGCTGAAACTATTACTGGTTTCAGCATGAATGGGTCGGCTCGCCCGGGGTAGTACCACCCTCTCATAGAAAACCAACGTGAAGTAACCGTGCTTGCATTGTTGCGTTTCGGTCGGTCAGTGAGAGCGCCGGAGGCCCACCTCCCCTCCCCTCTCCTCCTCTCCCTCCTCTAATCCCTTCCCCCCAAAGGGTGGCAACGCACTTGCGACTCCTCTGGTGTTGTTGGTGTCCATGGACGGTGGTGATCACTTAACAGCAGGTGACCCACCTGTTCGTTTGCCACTTATGTCATAAAAAAAAAAAAAAAACGTTATAATCAAACCTGTGCAGCTACCTATCAGTTGTCATGATACTTTTAATTTAGCATAACGGTATAAATGTTATTAGATATTATTACTCAATCTATAGCTGCTCTTTTACTGTGGACCATACTTTATTTACTGTTAATTTTTTTTATAAATTTTAGATACACAACACACACACTATATTATTTTTTGAATATATACCATGTATAACAAACAGTAAATATATAAATACCATCATAAGAACTTTAATAGAACCATGACCTTAATTATATAATATATATACTGTACAATTTTGCTAAATAGGCTGAGGTCTGTTGTAAAACAGAAGATAATATTGCATGAGTTATAGAATGGTTTGTATGTGAAACTTTAATATAGTTTATACCGGACAGTACAACTATTCATTTATACTAGTGAGCGCCCAGTGGTCGACATTCGACCATAGTTCATTGATTTTTTAAAGTTGAATGTAGAATGAAAAAGGGCAATTGGAACGTAAGATTAAAATAATACATACAATCGAGCATAGCAACCTCCTTCACAACCTTTTTTGAAGTTCTTTATTGACAGATGTCTAAATGTCTTTTTTATTTACATGTGTGTGTATATGTTGTGTAAAATTGAAGCAGTAGTGTGAGTAATGCATATTTTAATTAATTTAATGTACTTCTAATGCATTTCATATAAAATAAATAGCTTTCTGCACTCCATATAAACTTTAACTATGCCAAGTTTCACGTTCATCCGTTCGCGCATTTCTCTCAAAAAGGGATACAAAGTTTGGGCTTCACGTATTAATATATAGATATTTAAAGAGAGTAAACTTTCAAACTGATATTACTGTTGTGAGTCTTATTAGACGTTCCATGCCATTGCTATGGAAATGTTACGAACTTCATATTCATTATACATAAATTAACAATCATTAACTTTGTCTTTAGTTTCTAAGCCCTTAGAAAAATGTAATATATAATTATTTATAAAATATAATTACATAAACTTAATGGAAATTAAAATTATGTTTAGATGATTATTACACCGTGTTAATAATTTTACTACACAATGCATGTTGTATTTAGATTTTGTTTATTATTTCAATTATTGAAAAAAAACACCTTCACAAGATTTATATAAACAAATAGAAATGTTTTAATACACATATATGGCAACACCGTATTTGGGGAACCGAATTTCTTCAATACTTATATAATAACAACTTTAATAATTTCATATACAAAGAATTACAGTTTATAAAAATGTTATGAATAGATCAGTCATTTTTGACAAATAAAAAAAACATTACTTTGTAGATTTCTTATTATTACAATAATGCGGTTCGACAAATACGATGCTGTCAAAATAAAATAAAAACATTGGAACATTGTACATAAATTCTTACGTCTATGAACTTAATCTACCTTGCAAAGCTTTGTACACACGAGCGTAAAACGACGCAAATCAACCTTCGAACTTATACCAAAACTACGAGTATGTTAGAATTGTTAGCACACCATAACCAGCCACCGACTGCTTTCAATGTTAAAGCCAAAAATACCAAGGCAAAGCGAAAATAAAAATAAAAACAACATTACGGACAACAGGGGGACACGAGTCCGGGAGGCGTTTCGGGATACATTGGGTGGGTAATCGTTCTCGCATAAAAAAAGCTTAAAGAAAATTATATTAAATAAAATCACACAGCTTACAACGCCATTGACAGCCAAAATCTTGTTGAGTGATAACAAATTTTGACAGAATTTAACGCGGGGGATATTAAGGAACTCGAGGTCGCGCGATCACCCAACAATTTGAGATACGTTTCTCGCATACACACTGATGTATTTGTGATATGTCATGTCTCATGTGTAAGTGAGTCTGTTTTGTAAGACTAGTTAAAGTAAACTATAGCTTATGATAAATTACATAGAATATACTTTAGACTCGACTCTATTAAAATGGTGAACGAGGGAATCAATCAGGGATCAATATTAACGCGCGAGGCGGATCTTGTCCTGCTTTGATAATTTAAAAAATCCTAAAATTACCCACAGCGCCTCTTACTGTGTCCAATTGTGACTCTAAACGATTCTTCAATCCACCTGAACGCTCAATTTTTTCTTATCAATATCTGTCCAACCGTTTAGGAGGAGTTCAGTGATATAGACACGGACAGAAGAATTATACCAGGTTGAAGGTTAAACACTCGTAGTAGGTTTATTATACTTCATGGTCACATTTAACATATAAAAATAATAATACCAAACGAAATATTAATAAGTAACAAAGTGAACCTTAGTTAAAGTTTGCTCTAAGAATTTCAAAAGTATGAATACAAACCTAAATAAATCTAAGTTGAATGACCGGTGACAAAACCTGCGAGCGGCGACCCGGAGTTAATAACCTTCGATAGTAAAACGGACAATAAGCCCTCTTTTTTTGTTCAAACGTCGAAAAATTATCCTGTGTTATTTGGTCGTTGATCACACCTTTTTTCACGCTTCACTGTCACTTCACTTGACGGTCACTGACACTGTTCTTTAACAAAAACGCGTATGGGAATACATATAAACTTTGTATTTTTTTAAATAATTAGGCCAAATACTAAGAACCTAATTTTTTTATTGATTTAGAACGAGAATCGAGTGCAGAGTATCCTCCATGAATATTGCTACTGTCTAAATTTATCAAAAGATAATAATTAGTGTTTATGAGTGGCGGTGTGTATGAGTGTGTGTGTGTGCGAGGAGAAGCGCGAGGCGCGAGGCGCGGGGCGCGGGTACCGTGTGCGCGTGCGCGAGGCGCGGCAGCGTGCGCATGATCTCGGAGGGGGTGAGCACGCGGATGTGTGCGTCCGCCTCCAGGAGCCCG
>MU158795.1:3520823-3594363 GCA_015888305.1 Antheraea pernyi
AGGCTGGGGCGGGGGCGGGCGACGGTGTGGGGGCTATAGCGCTCGCGCTCGCTGTCGATGCAACTCCGCCGGTGGGCGCGGCCGCGGTGCCTCCGCTGCCGGAGTCAGACTCCGCGATCACGTTGCTCGAGCTCTGCGCGCGCCATTCACTGCTTAGTGCCTCTTTCGCGAAAACTTTCCAATTTCTCCGCCGATCGGCGTGTGCCCGATATCATATTTTTTCATATACGGAACCAATAGAACTTTAGTTCCCAGTAAAAAAAATTATCACGATTACCGGGGCTCTGCCGTTTCACTACCCCTGTACCTACTCGACTGTGAAATCTCTACATGAATGACCCAAGTATACTTTTCACTCAGTTCATAACAATAATGTGAAATTAATTCAATGAAATAATGCAAACTGTAGATTCTCTCACTTCCTCATAAAATGTGCATATTTCCACGAAACAATATGCTTGCTTACTTATTAATATCTTAATTTTTATGCTAGAAAAATTGAAATAAAATAATGAACAACTCTAACAATAATTTCAATGAAACTGTCGAAAAAAAAAACGCAGTGCCTTAATGTGTTTCACAAATTTACATGTGTATTGTCAGCTCTCAAATAAGCGATAGAATCTACAGCGTCCGAGGAGTTACGATAGTGACTTAAATAGTTTACAACCCAAATTATTCTAATCTAACAACCCAGTAGTAATATGACCCAATCTAACCAAACAAAGATTCTCTTAGACTAAAGAAAAATTTAAGCACTCTTTACTAGTGTAGATATAATTATTGTATAGTAGATGATATCCTATAAGATATGCTACATTGCTTTCATGGATTCAACGAAATGATAAGACACAAAATTATTTTTATGTAATTGCCAATAACTGGATACACTTAGCACAAGGTGTTGCATAAAAATATATATTAGATATTTAATATATACAGTGAAAACCGTTTATGGCGACATCGTTTAGAACATCATACCAGTTGTATTGACTCAGAACAAAGGTCTCGGCTGAATGCTGTATCTCGAAAACATCACCGGTTGTTACGACTATCGGTATTTACTACTAAATATGAGTAGTCCCTTCGCTGTCGTTATAACAGATTTTGACTGTATATTTAAATACATTATATAAGATCAATGTGTACTATCATTTCGTTTGATGAGATAGCGGCTGCTTGTGCGTACACACCCTAAATAATACAGTGTGAACGGCACACACATTGTAAACACAGTGATAAGTGAGTTGGGTTAGCACACTCCACATGTATTAGACCATAGACAAACATACCTGTTGAGCTTTCTTCATTCGTATCGCGCTCCTGTTGTCTCTGGCACGCTGTAAGTACGGCGCTTTCTGTTCAGAGGGCAAGGCGCGCCATCTCTTGAGTATCTGTTTACACCGATCCACCCAATTGGGGAATTCGGTTTTCCATTCCGGGTGGTTTGTATTCGCGTATAACACGGCAGATATCGTGGCCGCTGAACCTAAGCCTGCAAAATAATATTTTATATTTTCATATATAAACTACTATGTTTTGCTCGCGACTTTACTCTGTAACAATTGCCTTTTTTTAAAATAGATGTAGATTGAGCTGAAATTCCGATCCCGCCATTCCGCAATCAATATTCAAAACAACTTAAATTAGTTATGCTCAAAAGATAAAATCACTGCAAAGAAAATAGATATATATTTCATATTAAATTTGTTTTTTTTTTTGTATCAATATGTTAAACAATACTATAATCATGTCATTTCTTTTCAGCCTGTAATTATCTATATTGAAATAAATGAAATTCGTTCAATTAATTTGTAAAAACATTTTTTTTCAAACTGTACAAGAATTATGCAATTCATGTGATGCTATTTAAGAAATCGTAATATCTCAGAAAGTCTTCTTCTAGAGTATCGCTTTACAGCTCTTGGCTTCCTCTATCAATATAAATATTTATGGAGAAATATAATTTTATCCAAAATTCATCATATTACTGGGATATAGAGACATAATTTATAAGCAGGTATACAAACGATATAGTATATGTTTATAAGGAATATATATAATTTGGTGCGAGTAGATTGTTATTAGTTCTAGTTGTGATACATACTTTCATCGGCTCGCATCTTGTCGGCGCTGCGTTGGTTGTAGGAGGGCGGAGCGGCGGGCTGGTCGGACCACGAGCCCCCTACGCCCCCGCTCCCGCTCGCGCCTACACCAGAGCCCCCATTCCCGCCCCCGCCCCCGCCCGGGGTCGTCCCGCACTCGCCGCCGAACAGCGGACTGGTTCCGCTGCTACCACTGATACCAAATATATCTTAACACGTTTACTGATAGACGGATTTTCCATGGCTTGTTCGAGGCGCCAACATGAACATTTCATTATGCAATGCATATTGATTCCAGCAAATAATATGAGTTATAAATTCATGTATGAAGCATTTTTCGGGTGCCCCTCACGGCGCTGTAGGCAATTATTGCGATTGTCTTTTTTTAAACAATATGACACATCGCAAAATGCACTAAGAATATGTAAATTTTTGATGTACTAATAAAATTATCTTTGTATATTCATCATCTTCTTCTTACGCTTATCCCACTTAAGTAGGGTCGGCACAACATGTATTCCTTTTCCACTTTCTCCAGTCAGATGTCATCTCAGTATCCATTACGTTTTTACACACATCATTTTTCACACAATCCATCCCTACCTTTTTCGGCCTTCCTCTACTCATGTACCACCACCATCATACTCAAAACTTTTCTATTTACATGGTTTCCATCTCTACTCATGACATGCCCAAACCATGGTAACCTATTACTCCTCAACTTCTTTGTCACTGGTGCTATTTGCAAACTTCCTCTGATATACTTATTCTTAACCTTATCCATTCTAGTCACACCACACATGCACCTTAACATTCGTATCTCTGTCACATGTAACTTTCTCTCATCTGTCTTTTTCGTAGCTGAGTACTCAGATGCATACAGCATGACTGATCTTATAATAGTTAATATTTTTGTACGTTCTATATTGCCTTAATTGTTTGAGGTGTAAGAGGTGTCGAATAACATCTAACACTTGAGACACTCAAGCCAAACTCACCTGCACGTGGTGCACCCTGCTGAATAACGAACGAGGCAATGGCAAAAGCGGGGTGGTAGGGTTTTACAGCCTGACTGGGTCGCAACCACCATGTATATGGCGAAAAAGCCCGTCATAATGATTCGCTTCTGCGGGTCGCGTTTCGGGATCAGCCTATGCATATCCAGCATTTCGCAGGCCGGCATGACAGCGGCGACCGGCGATGGATAGTGTGTCACTCGGTGGTCGCCATTGTTTTTGGATTGTACTGTTCTTACCATCAGGCACATGGCAGTCATTATGCCGTGCTACTATAAAAAAAAAAATTCTTCAAACCATTATAGTGAAAATGGTATTACTGAAATTTTATCAGTATCCCTATTTACTATAATTATGTAGTTTTAGTATTGACCACGCCGCCGGTCACCGGTGCCTCCCACGGCGTTGTAGCGAAGTCGAGTGCCAGTCACGGGGGACGGGTAACACCCACCCTAGTTAACGTGTTAATATCTAATCTTTACCTATAACATGCATTGTAAGAAGTTGTTTTTGAAATGCAAGCCAAGACAGAAAAGAGACACATTTTCAGAAAGCAACAATAGTATGACTAATCACTCAAAAAAAATTATCTATTTAGCAAAAACAACCTCTAACACTAACTATTTCCATAACAATGCTACAAAATCAAAGCTTAATAGACTTTATAAATAAACTTCATTTTTGTATTTGACTCTTTTGCATGACTAGATTGCGGATCACTGCTCTAGACCATCCTCATCTAGATTTGAAGTTGAAAAGACAACCTAATTTCTATTCTATGTAGGTATATGTAGATATGTTGTAGTGTGTAAATAATGTGCACGGTTCGTCACGTTATAATGTATGTATCCAAAATAATAGTTAATTTCACATACCCGTTTCCAAATTCAGTATGATACGAGGGTGTGTACTCCATTGGGCTTTGCAATTGCGGACGTTGTTGCGAGTACGGCGTCATAGAGTTCACATACGACACGGAAGATTCTTGAGATTCCTAACAGAAAACATTAATCTTTGATAAGATATATACATTTTTAATGAAAGTTAGGAATTCAATATGACTGAAATAGCTATCTATATACAAATAGAAGAAAATAAAACATTCAGTACCTTGTAAAATATTCATATGACATACAATACAATGAGGAGACCGCGGCTATAAGAAACACTGTAAAATGTATTCTATCTCATTCTTTCGCACATCACACCTATAGATATTGCTTCGGCACAAAAACTATAAGGGTGAATGATTAGTTGAGACTTTATAGCACCAGAGAAAGTTTCAATTCTTGAGTTTTTATACTATCAAGCGATGCGGTACCTAGTGCCCTGTCTGTCGCAACGACAGTGTTCTCGTTCGTGGCTACCCTACAATGTGCATAGACAATACATATCATCCAATACATCATCATATCACTCTGCCCACTCCGCAAATTAAATAAACCCGCTTTATCATCGCAACAGGAATAGTTGTTTTTGGTCCTCAGTAAATACTTTATAATTCCGCTAATTATTTAACTCTAGTATACGTGTTTGTGCCTCAGCCCTTTCGACCATCAAACTCAGAAACCAATTACTCTAACCGCTCCCGGTAGCTATTTACACACCTCTAGTGACGCATGATTAGGGATGGCGATTCGTCGCAAAAAAAAATCGATCCGAATCGTGGTCTAGTCTATCAGTTATTCAAAAATCGATCTCTTAATTTTTTATTCTTTCGATGATCTGTTTTTTTAAATTATATTATTTTTATTTTTATGTCATAGGTGGCCAACGAACAGGCCAACACCAGAGGAGTTGCTAGTGCGTTGCCATCCTTTGGGGGAAGGGTTAGGAGAGGGAGAGGAGAGAGGAGAGAGGAGAGGGGAGGAGAGGTGGGCCTCCGGCGCTCTCACTGACCGAACGAAACGCAACAATACAAGCACTATTACTTCACGCCGGTTTTCTATGAGAGGGTGGTACTAACCCGGACGAGCCGACCGATTCATGCTGAAACCAGTAATAGTTTCAGCGTGGCTCTACCACGATTAGAATTATTGTACGGTTTTATAAATAAATAGAAAAAACCGTATCACGAGACGATTCACTGGATTGATTCGATGTTTAATATCGATTAAATTAATTGATTTTTCAATGTCTAAAAATCAATTATTCTATCTGAGAACGCCATTCTTACTCCAGATATATATGTTTGTCTCTTTTTAATGTAACTTTTTTTGTTTCATCGAGTATCAGGTCACAATGCAGGTAAAAGATGTTTTTAACTGTAAAAGGATAGTGGTATACCTGTGAGTCGTCAGTGAGCACGCCCTTGAATATCTCGTCGACGTCGTTGGTGTCCATGTCGGGCAGCGAGTCTCGCACCATCGCGTCGAGGCTCACGCCGAGCAGCGATAGCTCGTCCTTCGGCGATATCGTCGACGCCTGGGACGACCCTCCCGTTTCTATTCACAATAGATAAATGCAAGTGTCTGTTTGTTTGTTCAAAATAAACTTTGTAACAGCTAAACTGATTTTGACATGACTTCCATAGTAATACCTAGGTTGCATAGTATTATGCTTTTCGATACAAGCAGTTATCGTAAAATTTCACAGTGTGGATTTGTAAAAGTGGATACAGAAGTTTACAATGAGAGAATTATAATTTACAGAACTTTTAGATTAACCTTTAATCATCAATGTTAAAATGATATTACATAACTGGTTGGTGTAATAACTGTCTGCTATGGAATTACAATCCTCGGAAAACTCCACTGTACAAACAGAAGGTATTGTTATTTAAAATAAAATTGAAATATGGTAATGTAGAGTGCTGGCCATTTATATTGTCTCTGGCCTTTTTTAATATAAACGATATATTCGATGACAGACGGATATATATTTTTCCTCGAGAGACAAGTCCATTATTAAAAGTCTCGATTTCAAAGTCAGGGTTTGATATATATATTACTATACATTATATGTAATGATACGTGATATATATATTATACGAACACGCCCCAAAAGTAATACTACATGCGAGATAATAGTATAGAAATGCTAAATTAACCACCATCTTAAGCTAACCAGACATAATGAAAGGTTACTACGGTATTGCATGTCATCACAAGTAATCATAAAACATGTCTTGGGTCTGTCCAGAGTAGTAGGAAGCCACAACTCATTCTACTTCAACTGTCTCTGCTAAAAGCCAATCTATTAATAACATATAATTCCAAGAAATTAAAGAAACAATTGTCTTATCCACTAAATAATTACCACTGCCAATGTTTTCAGCCTTAGTACAGTGTGAACCGGACATATTTTCTGTTGCGACTGTCGATGGCTGTTCACCTTCGTTCGGCTGAGGTCCTAAAATTGCATTCTTCAATGCAGTCGAGTCTTCGGTGTGTTTCAGTTGACATTCCTCCATCTCTGTTTTGATTTTCACACCGTCCGGGTTGTTCGACATGACGTCATCCTTTTCCTCCTTCGGTTTCAATGTTTGAAGCAATTCTATTTCTTCCTGTACATTACAATAAGCACTTGATAACAATGATATTATAACTAAAAAGCTGTACGTCATAAGCGCTTCGACAGAAACATATATATTACATAGTATAAAATAAAAATGGGGTGTGGTTGTGTCATGGACGTTTGTTGTACGTGAATACGTCTCGTAACGGGTGATATTTTCTATATACATTATTATTATTTATGTATGTCATAACCATAAGAAGTCCTCCGGATTTCCATATTTTGTTTATGATGGCAACTGTTCCCTTTAACGGGTTCAGGAAATAAATCAACCTAACAAATAATTACTGTGTTATAACTTTATTAATTAAATGTATGTATGATCCGCTCGGCCGCGTTCCCATTTTTACGTTGCCGACACTGCTTGACTCGGTCATATGGTGTTTTATTGGTACCATTCGATTGGTTTTGAGATGCTCTTTTCAACCCTATACGATTTTATATTTGGATTTGGGGTTTCGACACGTATAGGCCGACATTATATATTTTTTGATATTTTATTTTAATCCCTTATTATATACACATTCGAGATTTTACAGTAAAGTTTTATATATGATCGATAGACTTTGATAAGAGCTGTAGATGATTTGAACAAACGTCGTTGCTTCACCGAGTCGATAGTTATACTAAATTGAAATCTCAAAAAACAGCAGAATGCCCTCAAAATGTTGGCACTTCCACCACCCACGCCGTGTGAAATGTATTACAGTCCTGATTTAGCGCAATAAATTCTTTGATCCTTTAGCCATCCAGTGGTATAATTTAATTTTGGATGTAGAGAATAGATCCGAAACTGCATTGCCTAACTGTATCCCCCGATGTTGTTATCATTAGTTTTTTTGGATTGCCACTATATGGTAGTAAATTTACAGACATATTCACGTCAAAATCACCTACCGCGTCTACCTGTCTCTTCGCGATAAACTTAAAAACTGCTGAACAGATTTTCATGCCATTTTCACCAATGGATAGTGTGATTAATGAGGAAGGTTTTGGTATATAATTCTATTTTTTACTTTTTTATAATCAGGGCGACACAACGTCTGCCGCACCCTCTTGTTTAAAAATAAAATTAAAAACATGAAATTTCCTATTTTAAAAATCCAAAGTATTACTATAGATGTTATGCTATGTATGTAAATTTCATCAAGAAAAGAGTTATATTATTATTATTGTCAGTGATTGGTTAGTTACACAATTAAATATAACTTGCTTTTCTTTATTTTTCATACCACATACTTTATAATCAACATTACATAAGCAGCAAAAAAAAGAACCAAAACCAAAAGAACCAAAAAAACCAAAAGATATCCAGTCACAGAATAGTTACAACATACGACAGATTGACAAATGAAGGTTACGTTCATCAACAAAAAAAAACTGAATTCCTAGATATATCTAGGATATTACCTAGGATTTAACCTATAGCTTAAATCTATATTCACACGAGCGATGCCGCGGGCATGAGCTAGTAAATAAATACATATTTTCTTTTTTTACATATGATAACTAGATATAGGGTCACGTACAAAATCGAAGCTAAAAGCTGTCCGCGTAAATATATACTTATTTGTAGCTATTTGTTTACTAAGGGAGAAAAAAAGTTTTAAAACAGTTTTAAGTTCAACCCAATTACAACCATGACACCTTGTAATAAAGTCACAAATGTTCAAAATATTATCTAATACTTACGATAAAACGAGCAAAGCAATAAATTACTCTCCTCACAAATGAAAAGACAACATAAACAACATTTAGTGTGAATTCAACCTTAACACGCAATGAATAAAGTACTTTTCTCCGTTATTGTGCGTGTTTGTGCGTGGTTGAAGAGCCTTCGCCAAACATTTGTACCACAGGTATAAAATCGGTAATTTTGTTCAAAATTTGATATTATTTGTTAGTTTAAAGCTTAAAATATAACTTATTCAACACATATAAACGTATTTTTCACGCCGACCCGATATCTAGTTATTGTTGATCGAAGAAGTATTTAAAGTGTGTACTTATAATAGGGATTATTTTGGAACCTAACCTTAAAATCGCTACTGTTAAATCTTACAAACGGCATAAATTGAGGTTTGAATAAAATTATAAAATGTATTTAATAAAATATAAACATAATTACCGTATTAAGTGTGATAACAATGGACATGTCACCATCAGTGAATGAAGTAAGAGCCGCCAGTACGTCTTCGCCCTCACTGTCCGAATTCTCCAAATCCAGCTTGAAATCCCGTAGCTCTCTGTAGCCTTCAGGCGTGCTGGGCCTTAACATTCCGCCTGGACTTTCGGCAGGGTTACCTACATAAGAAATGTACAATACAAAAACAGAGTTATTGGTGTATCATCAAAATTAAAACACCAAACCGGAATATTTATTTGGAATAATATGGGCTTTACAAAGACAAATACTATTAATATACTGGGTGTTAGGTTAGACGCCAGTAATATTTTTACGATACAAACATTAGTCGTTTCTAGTTCTAAATCAATAAAAGAAATAGATGTTTAATATTTGACCTAATTATCTCGAGAAAAGCAAAACTGACATACATTCAACATCAGGTTCCCGGTTCCCCTTGTTCGACCGTGCGGCATTCCCATGATAAGCAGTCACGTAATGATTAACATTGAAAAGCGCCCCCTTAAAATTATTTATTCAACCTAGGCGTGATTTTTCTACGTTTAAAAGTATTGTTCACATACTTTTAGAAGTTTTAGAACAAACTTTAACTAAAGTTCTCTTTGTTGTTTATTAGTATTTGGCTTGATATTAAAAAAGTTCACTGTTTGTTATAAATAATAGACATAATACCATGTACAGTTTAAGTCTCAGCTCCGATGAGTTGACTTCACTATTTTAAAAAGCCAATAAAATGACTACATAAAAATCTTATTTTACTGGATGGAATAAAAAACGTGGATTAGAGTAATGTAATGGAAATAACACATATATAGTAAGAACCTACCTGTAGATGAAACAGCAGGTTTAGCTGGCTCCAGAAGGTCCTTGCCGAAAAATGCTTCCTGCATGTATGGCGGAAACTGTTCCATTAATTTGGACCGAGGCTTCCTACGCGGCTTGCGTTTATTGCTCGGTGATTCTATCGATAATAACATTTAAATATAAAAAAATACGTTCAATTAAATAACACAGTACATAGAAAATGTACATGATATTTGAGATAAATAAAATAATGTTACTATGCATTAACATTAAAATTAATTTTTGGCACTCAATGTCATATAGATGTCCAGAAATACTGTTATATAAGTTCAGCTTTGTGTTAGTTTATAAGCTTATTGGTGCCAGTAATGGAGCAAATTTTGCAAAAAATTTCTTAATATATTTATTTTATACCCATTACTGAAGTTATGTACTCTTTCAATATAATTACTGTAGACAGATTTATTAAAAATAATGACATTTTAGTATTAAATACAGTTACGAAATAAATGACGGAGTCAATACATTTAAAAATTATCTAAATCCAATTTTGATTGTTCATATGACATGTTTAATTCTTTTAACAATCTAAAAAATAACATAAAATATTAGGAAGAGCTAAAATTGTATTTAGCTAATTTTGAAATGTAACGACTTAAATATTTATACCTCCAGATGTTCCGTCTGCCTCTTTCTCATCATCAGCTTGAGCTTTAGCATTCGTTTGTCTCTGTCGTACGACGAATCCGCCTATACCAAGCTTATTCAAGTTCCTCTGCCTCTTTCTACGCAACACTGTCAGGCCAGAGTCTGTCGTGTACACAGTGAAGCCCTCAGGCGGTGGTCCGTCAGTCACCACATTCCATAAAGTGCCTTCTTTGAAGTTTGCATTAGGTGGAACACCTATGGAAATACACATTTCATGGAATTTTTTATGGGATAACATTAGCATGTTATATTTCATATCATATAGCTAAGTAGTTTTATAATATAAATTGTTACGAGTAATTAAAATAAAATATTATCATGTTTGTTATTGTTTTCTAATCTAATTTTTGGGCGTTCTTACGATTTGATCTTTTCTATAATAATTTTATGAAGAAGTAATTTTTTATTTATTACTTTTTTTTTAATTTTATTTACTAGTCAGACACATTCTCAAAAGTTTTTCACTTATTATTACTAGTTATTTATTTGTATATTGGTTGCTGTTACTTTTGGCACTAATTGTATTTCAACAGCATAGTGGTGTTTTATATAGTGATGAAACTATTGAGTTCACACATACCGGGTTCATCTTTGACTTCAGCAGTGCTGTCCGGCTTGGAGTCATCACCCATCTCGACGTCTGCATTCTGAACCACTGTTTCAATAGATGCCATTATTTCTATTCCAAAATGTCAGCGTCCACCACACAAAAACTCATGTTAGGATACATGTTTTTTTTTCTAATTAAACGAGATTATTAACGAGAAACAAAAGAAAAATTAGAACTACTTTAAAGTTTACTCATGTAATTATAGATTTTTTTTTTTAATATTTATATGATATTTTAATAAATGGAATCATTGGTATTGTTACATATCCGATTTATAATAGTTGAAATTAAGTTTTTAAAATATTGACAAAACAAAGGTGAAACTAAAAGAGAGTATTTGTGGTAGCTAGAAAATAAATGTACCGGCTTCTTTTTCCGTGTTCTCGTTCTTGAACCGTCGCTTCCTCCTCGTGTGCGTGATGCCCATCTCCGCCTCGAGCTGCTTCATGTGGTGTGCCCCGCGCTGCGACAGGCACACGTCGTCCACGTAGTACTCGCCTGCCAGGCCCAGCGACTGTGGGGTCGGACGCGGGGGGCCGCGCGACCCCGCACCCCCCGTCGCGGGCCCCCCGACCCCAGCGACACTGCCCCCCGTCGACCCCCCGCTCGACACCACCGGCGGGGGCAGCGCACGGCGTATGTGCGGCGGCGGCACGTCCCTCCCGCGACACATCACGCATTTATACCTAACATAAACATCATTTTCATACATAATAGTATGAATATAATAAATAATGTTATAACGGTGTATAAATTATCTCGTACATAGCTATGTAATGATACTCCTGTATCTAGAATAAATTACAGAAGTAAAAGTCTTTGCTTTTATAGAATTACAGAAGTAAAAGACGACGAAGAAGACAGAGGGAATAAAAATCGATCCTGATTTTTAAAAAAATCATATTTAAAAAAAAAGCAATGTAACAAAATAAAATAAAAACAGCTGATGCTCGAGTCATCGGACCTATGCATTGGACGCTAGGGCGCGGCCCGGCCGCACGATCCCGAATCCCGCCAAAACAAACCGCAGTTGACGGCACTTTGATGATTTCCACAAATCAATAAAGCGTTAGACATTCTCAAATTTTATTTTATATTAAGCATAGTTATCCCATCTGACTAGTCTTTTTATGGAATTTAGAAGTTATAACTCTAATGATATAATACAACTATACAATCAATTGTACCCTGACGTAACAAGAAGCTCATTACTACAAAAATGCTATTAGAATATTAAATTAACCTAATTACATACTCACGTACACAATTATGAAAACTATTTAATCTTTATCTTTGATTTTGTACAAGAAATTAAAAATAAAATGGTGCAGAATAATTTCATAGTTAAAATTAATTTTACATTTATCATCACACAGTTCATTAATCTATCAGAATGAATTTAAAATAATATTCTTATACTTTACGTTACCATTATTTCCGTTTTTAGTCCGTCAAATACCATAATTTGAAAACAGATATGTCCGTACCAACTATCTAAACTTACTTGTAATTTTTATTGTGAACGCCGCCTCTAATTCTTTTACCATAAAAGAAAAGCGAAATTTATACCGATAAAGTTGTAAATTTTTGGGGGCGCCGTGGTTTGCTTGTAAAAGATGCGATTAAATGTTGTAAATAAGTATTTGCACGATCGCTAGCTGACGTTCGTTGACCTGAGTATCAGCTGTTTTTTTGTTGTTTTTGTTATACATTGCTGTTTTTTTTTAGTAAAGTAATGTATTTTTTATTTATGAGACTTGTTTCATTTAGCTGTACCAACATGATGGAGCGTAAATAACGCTAATAAAATGTTTTCAAAATAAGATATTTTTTTATCACGATCGATTTTTTTTCCGTACCATCATCAAAGGTACCATTAGTATTATCGTCTATCTTCGTTTTCGTTAGCGGTCTCTAACACCCAGTATACATAATTATTATTTAACGCATTACATTACTAGGTATTGAATTAAGAATGGCTAAGAGATCCTATCGAAATGAATCTGTCCTTACTTGTTTCATTTAATTAAAACCAGTTGAAGCTTTTATCAACATATTTTAATGTTTACACTGACCGATGAATAATATTTTAATTGCTGGAAATAAGTTAAAATGCGTCCAAATATATATATTCGTATCATTATTATAAAGCAGTAAAATGAATATATCCATACGAGGTAATTTAAACAACAAAAATTCTACCACTAATAGAACAATAAATACACTCTGAGTAATAAAGCGTTATATTTTATTGCTAATTATTTTTATACATAATTTAAACAAATGATATTGTAGAAATTGTTAATAATATATAACTGTTTTTCGATTTTTTCACACACTATTTTGGGTTATAGACTTTAGACAAGATTTTTTATATAATTACTATTGTATTAAAGGAAAAGAAATCTCTGAAAATGTTTTTAGCAACATATTAATAAAGTATTTATCGTACGTGTGACTGACTATGATCCCTATAATAAAAACCGAATATTGTTCTACATGTAAGGCATACATTTAAAGTTGTCAATATGTATTATAATGTCTTACCCTGCTCTACAACATATCTCTGCGTCGTTTTCGTTCCTTATAGAATCACAGGAGGCGTGGAGCCACCGACTGCAAGCCTCGCACTGTATGATAAGCTCGCCGTCGGAATAAGGCTCCGAGCACACGCAGCACATAACCAGCGACGCACACGGAGCACATTCTAAACAGATAAACATTTAAATTACTTTTCAACTAAACTAAAATAAATAAATAAAAACTAATTATGTTTCCGACTTGACTAATATTTGATTATGTTTAATGTATTCTTGACCCAAATATTAAACATTTTTACAGTACAGTAAGTTCTGGTTAACGAACTAGAGGGTTTTAAAAATGTGAATAACTTGCATGTATGCGTTATTCTGAATCCTATTAATTAATATAAAAAAGTTACAAGATAATAAATAAATCAGTCAAATTTCGACTTTATTTAATGGGCTTATTAAATAAATTATATTAAAATATATATTAAAATGATAGAATAAAATCTTGTATTTTATAAGTAGTATGTATATTTTTTTCCTGAATATAGCTAATAGAATATAGACGATTGTTGCATTGTTTCGTAACGGGCGTGAAACTTTGTTTAGAAGCTATAGCAGTTATAGTGTGATAGGGATCGCACCCTCTGCCAGCTAACGCTAAATTAACCGAAATCTTCCATGGAATTTAATAAGCAGTTATTACATTTTGTTTCATAAGTTTTACATTTCGAAATGGTAAATCCAATTTTAGCCGTTCATAATATTTTATGTTATTTTTCAAGATCTTTAAACGTTGTACATAAAATACGAAGATAATAAAAACAATTAAGAAGCTCATGGACTGCAAAATTTGAACTTCGTCTTCAGTGATTAAAAACTTAAGCACATTATATGAACGATTAAAATTGGGTTTAGGTTATTTTGAAATGTAACAACACATTTTATTACATTTTGATGTACTCAGAATTATAATCACAAAGTGGTGCTTAGTTCAACAGGTATCTGTGTGAGTGAGAGTGTTGAGAGACAGCGGAGTTGGCCAGTGTAGGTGTCGCACCAGGCGTCTGTGTTGTGAGAGAGTATGCGTGTGTGTGAATGAGTATGTTAGTGTACGTGTGAGAGATAGTGTGTAGGAGAGATTGTGTGTGAGTATGTTAGTGTGCGTGTGAGATATAGTGTGTATGAGACAGAATGTGTTTATGTATGTGCGAGTGTGTGTGTGTGTGTGAGAGAGAGTGTGTGTGTGTGTGAGAGAGAGAGTGTGTGTGAGATAGAGTGGGAACAGCTGACCGGTGTAGTTGTCGCACCAGGCGGGCGTGTCGCGCGTGCCGCAGACGAGGCAGCGGCGACAGCGCTCGCAACGCCAGGGGCCACGCGGCACGTCGGCGAGCTGCGGGCGCGCGCAGTACGTGTGCCACGTCGTGTCGCAGTCGTCGCACAGCAGCAGCAGCGTGTCGTCGCCGCGGTTCCCGCACCCCTCGCACACCGTGCAGTCCAGGCACCGCCACCCCAGCGTCACTATCACCTGCGACACCTGTACAAACATACACAAACAATTCCATACATCTATACCTATACATCAAATTACAGAGATCTGCCAATGTCCGCTCATCATGCAAAAACTGCACGAACCATTTCAATTACATTTTACTAGTCTTATTTCAGATATTTGATCCTTAACTAAAAAGGGTAATTAAAAGCACTTCTCGTTCAGCGACGTGCATTTACTTGATGTGGAGAATTGGGTCAAGCGATGTGTGCGGCGCATGCACAGCCGAGGAGAAGTAAACGAATATAACACTCTTTACAAATAAATTTAATAAGCAAAGTATATTTTTCATTATTTTTAATCCTTTCATTCTGTGCATAAATATATTGTAAAATTAATAAGCGAAGCAAGAGAAATCGCGGCTATCCTCTAGTTACAAATAAAACTTATATTGCTACTCAAACATCCACAATAATATCGAATATCTATATAGATACGACTTTTTCAATTGGTGGCTTTACAGAAGACAATAGTAATGAAATATTAAAAACCAACCTTAATATTAACGCAATAAGGATGATAAGTCTGGCCGCACTGTGCGCAGGCAATGAGACACCCTTCAGAGTCCGTCCCAATAGCTCCGCACATCACACACAAATCTTGTGTTAAAACAAACTTATCTTTACTTGAACACAGCACCAATTTATTTTCTACACCTAAAAACAAAAAACGGTAATCAGAAACTAAAACTTTAAGGCAATTCCAACTGAAATAAACATTTTCTTCTTTTTACCTGGATCATCGTCTAGAGCTTTATTGTCTGGAGCTTGTGGCCGTTGTAAGCCCAACCCTGGGACACCAAAAACTCCTCTCATTTTAGGCTTCGAGCCTCTCTTGCGACCGAAATCGAGAACGGATCTTTGTCGCTTTTGGAAGCCAAGTTTACCCGCGAGTGGAAAACCACCTTTGAGCTTATACCCGCCAATTTTTTTCTTAGCCACCTTTGAAGACACTGTATATGGTTTTCCCTTGCCGAGGCCGACATCAGGCTGTAAAATAAAATAATATAAGCACGATACCGCCGGATACATTTGTTATATGCATATCTGGATTCCTTAACAAAAAGGTATATGTGTAGGTGGTAGGTGGCACAAAAAATAATGGGAATAGCTTGTTTGAAAGAAACTGACAGGAACTTTACACAACATTAATTTATATTCACCACACATTATGCTACTCCCATATATGCGTGTAGCGCTATGTAATTTTTTCTATGATTACAATTTATTTAGGTGTGGGAAGACATTATCGCCATGCATTACGACGTATCGGACTGCGAGATGATAGACGCAACATGTAAACTACGCCTGCGGTTTTTAATCACACGTCAAAGGAACTCGGAACGGCTAATTTCCAAAGAAAGAAAGAAAAAGAAACTTGAAAATATCCTTTCCGAGTTTCTATTGAAATGACTTTGTTTGTGTTTGAACATTATTCAGCGTCTTTATCAGAATTGATTTTGAAATTATTTTTTAGAGCGTCAAGTAGCCCGAATCTTCGCCACGTAGGTACGGGACTAGCGGTAGCATTGTCAAAATATTTGTATAAATGATATTGCATTGTACAACATTATATGATTGCTTTAAAAATACATTATGACCTTCTAAAAAAAAACCTTTAGTGGTTTAAATAAAATGTGGTAGATACAAAAATTTGTTGTATAATAAAATATGCGGGGTGGTAGGGTTCTACAGCCTGACTGGGTCGCAACCACCATGTATATGACGAAAAAGCCCGTCATAGTGATTCGCTTCTGCGGGTCGCGTTTCGGGATCAGCCTGTGCATATCCAGCTTTTTGCAGGCCGGCATGACAGTGGCAACCAGCGATGGATAGTGTGTCAATCAGTGGTTGCCATTGTTTTTGGATTGTACTGTGCTTACCATCAGGCACAGTGCAGTCATTTTGCCGTGCTACTATAAAAAAAAAAAAGAAGTTTTCTTACAATTAAGAAAATATAATTTCGTAAATAGAAAATATATTACGCCTCATTACTATATTATATAAAATGAAGATGATAGTAATAATTACACTAGGTTATCTTACAATAAAACTTACCTTCAACTCAAGTGCTAAAGGATCTTGTTCTTGCTGTGAATTCTCATCACCGAATGATGAATCCTGGGAGACTGATGCAATACTATCCTCCTCGAATGCTATTAATCACAACAAAATCCACCAGTTCACATAACAATTACATATAAGACTGGCGTTTATGCCAAATTATGGTATTCATATTCACTGTACCATTGATCGCTTAGACTGGACTTTTCTTTTTTTTTATATCATAGGATGCAAGCGAACAGATGGGTCACCTGATGTTAAGTGATCACCACCGTCCATAGATACTTGCAACACCAGAGGAGTCGCAAGTGCGTTGCCAGCCTGTGTTTCCCGGAAGAGGGGACGGAGAAGGGAAATGGGCCTCCGGCGCTTTCACTGACCGAGCGAAACGCAACAATGCAAGCACTGTTACTTCACGTCGGTTTTCGGTGAGAAGGTGATACTACCACGGGTGAGCCGAACCATTCATGCTGAAACCAGTAATAGCTTCGGCGTGGCTCTACCACCCTCAAAACTCAACACCAGTCAAATCTATTTAACAAGTAGATAGCTTAAGAGTCCAACGAAACAACAAGAACTAGGTTTTTTTTTTTTGTATGAGATACAATACAATATGGTGCTGTTATATTATTTTACAAGTAATTATAACTTATTACAGATAATATACAATATGCTAATTACTATTAATATAGTATATAAGTATTATATAGGGATTAATAGTACTTATCTTGTGTTTACCATTATTTTTGGATTACATTATAATTACCATCAGGCAGAGAGTGTCACTTTTTAATGATAAAATAATATATATATACATACACAATAAAATGTAACCTATAATCGTTAGCATTAATGTGTATTTTCTATCATTACAAGACTTTTTACATTAAGTAAACTAATTCCAATAAACACAAAATCAATCAGTAACTTTGCATCTTTAATACTAATGCTGACTAAACATAACTGTAAAGAATATTCAACTTACATCCCGGCTTCGATCCGGTTAACGGCATCTGAGTCTTGCAAATAGGACAATTGTACTCGTATGTGGGATTCTGTTCTTTGTATTTTCGATGTTGCTGTGGTTCGGCGTCGGGGTCGCATGTCCCGTGAACATACCTTATGGAAAAAATATATCTATAGGTGATTCCTCAATAAATATTTTTCTTCAATTATTTTTTTATTAAATATTACTACCGTACTGTAATTTAAGAGTTTAAGCTCTGTCATGGAAGACATTACTAATCTACAATTAACAGCCAGAAGGTATACGCAACTCAAAACAATATTTTGAAGATCACACAAATAAGTTTTGTCCTCTGAGTGTTTCAAACCCAAGATGAATCTCATGATGCAACTCATACACATAACATCAAGTGAGCAATTTCAGTGGACATAATGGGAGTCCGACTCCTCCATACTCACATTGCTTTTGTATATATTATTGGACAAAATGGTCATTTGACAGTATTAATGTCATTTAGAATCAGTAGCATTCAAATACTAGCAAATAGAGCTAACAAAGCTTTAGGAGAGTTTTAGCCTAGCTTCGGCTGCATTCACTCAGTTTTAAGAGTGTTAGCCTAGCATTAGTGGCATTTTTGCCATTAGTGGCAATTAGTATTTTTTTTGGATCCTCTGGCTCCTACCTTCATAGTTTGTGTCTCACTAGTTCTTATATAATAAGTGTATGTGTATAAATATGGGTAATTCATGTGTGCAGATATTGTAACATAATTCCTTTAGGTTTCTCTATATTTTTTGTGGAAGTAATTATGGAAAAGAAACGGAATTGTGTTACAAGAAACTGGGGAAACGCGAGGTATTGAATTTGACCAATGGATGTGCTCTATTTGATTTGAGCGATGAGCACACGACTACTGTAAGATTCGCTTACACTGTACACGAGTTTATATTGTACTAGCTGACCCGTGCCCACTTCGTTGGGCGGTAATAGGCATTATCAAGTCACAACTTATTTCTAGAACTCAATCATATATCTCTCATCGTCAAGGTAGCGTTCGTAAGAAACGTTTTCGGTCGACCATTTTTTCTCCGACACGCCAGATATTACCCCCTACAACCTCACAGACTTTTCCTCTTTATGATATAAGTATAGATAATATAATTAGTTAAAAGCTTCTGTCCGCGACTTCGTATGCGTGGAATGGTTATTTTGGGCTAAGACGCAGCGGAAGCTCTGAAAAGGAAAAATACCCCGATTTTGCAACATTTTTAATTGCTACTCCGCTCCTATGGGTCTTAGCGTGATGATATATAGCCTATAACATTCCCCGATAAATGAGCTATATAACACTGAAAGAATTTTCCTAATCGGACGAGTAGTTCGTGAGATTACCCCCTACAACGTAACAAACTTACAAAGTTTACCTCTTTATAATATTAGTATAGATTGATATAGAATGTGGTTCACCTCTTGCATATGGTGCAGCGGATCATGTCGCGGTAGGCGGCGGCGCGGTAGGCGCGGCGGCAGAGCGGGCAGCACGAGCCCTTGTTGCGCTGCTGGTAGCACGAGTCGCACACCGTGTAGTGCGCGTGCCACCGCGACGACGGACCCGCGCCCGGCGACCGCGACCCGCAGTCCGAGCACACGCGGCAGCACTGCGCCACCACACACAAACAAACACATCACACATTTGCACGACACTTCCTCCTTCTCAAATCAATATCATATCAGTGGCGAAAAGCCAATGTAACCCGATTCCCGTTGGCTTCCCTTTAAGAGTACGACCAGAGTGGACGCTACAATCGAGCGTCGAGCGTGGCGTCGCGTCCGGCGTTCGTTTCAAACATATGCATTAATACGTGAGCGTCCTGGGAGGCGCGCGAGCGTCGTTCTTGGACGCTGAATGCGCCGCACTCGACGCTCGATTATAGCGTGCACTCTGGATGTACACTAAGAATTGGCATATAACATAACTACTTAGTGATATATGTAGGCCAAAAGTAATTAGGTATTTTCGATTGTCATACATACTGCGTTTTTATTTGACGCCTAAATATGTATAATGGCATAAAGTTAAAGACTATGGCTTATCCCGTTCTTATTCTTTCGTTTCCCTATGACCAATAAGAAGCCAACCAAGTTAATGTGAGTCTATAGGCAATACAAATTTGCAAGATAATGGCAACTGCGACAGGTCAGATAAGTTTGTTCACAATAAATAATAGGCCATTTCAAATCAAAATAATTTTTGTTTGGCTAAGAATTACGGTTTACGGAGATTACGGATTACAGAGAACTTTCAACCCCAGTTCTTGCAACTTGGAGACCTTCTGTTGTGCAGTATGAGGTCGCGCGTTATCTTGCAGGAGCAACGGAGACGAGCGATTGACCAATGCTGGTTGGAGATGAGCCAGCTTCTCCATCATTGTGTTCAGTTCTTCACAGTACACATCTACAGTAATGCTCACCCCGTTTGGTAAGAAGCTGTGATGAATCACAACGGCGCTAGACCACCAAACAGTGACCAACACTTTTCTAGGGGTAAGTTTTCGTTTAGGGCATTGTTTAGGTGCTGAACCAGGATCCAACCCACTTGCTGAGTGCTTGCGGTTATCAAACAGAGTCCATTTTTCATCCTAGGTAGCAATGCGGTTCAAAATTCCTTCATTTGTGTGTCTGTTGAGCAGTGCAAGGCACGTCTCGACGTGTACTTCGCGCTGGCGATCATTGAGTTCATGGGGCACCCATTTGTCAAGCTTTTTTACCTTGCCAATTTGACGTAAATGGACCAATATCGTTTTGACGCTAACGTCGAAAGATGCTGCTAATTCAGCCGTAGATTGTGTATCATCAGCTTCCACAATCACCTTTAATTCGTCATTGTCGACCAGTCTTCGGACGACCGCGAGGTTCATTTTTCAGGTCGAAATTCCCAGAATAGAAGCGAGCCAACCAATAACAGGTGGTGCGTTGGTTTGTAGTGTTAGCTCCGGAAACGTCGTTGATGTTGCGTGCCGCTTGTGCCGCGTTGCTGCCACGACGGTACTCATATTCCATAATTACTCGAATTTTTAACGTATCCATGATGACAAAAAAGATTGAAATGCGATGATAATGTAACACTAATCAATAAACAAATGACTACTTTTGGAAAAAGAATTCCATGTTTTTAAAATAAAATTAATTTGAAATTAGAATTCTTAACTAAACAAATATTATTTTGATTTGAAATGGCCAGTATGCCATATACTATATATAGTATACTGCAGAACGGCAATTTCATAGGTAAAGACCTATTATTTTGTTTATAACTCGTGTTTTAAAAATTCTATTTATAGTACTTTTTAACAGATACATACTACTTACCATATCTGGTTTTTAACGTTTGAGATTGTATTCTGAAGTATGATTTGTTTGTGTGATTGATTTTAAAGTTTTGTGTTTGTTTTATTGTATTATACTAAATTAGGATTAGTTATTAATAACTAATAAGAGTAAGTTAACAGTATTTTAGTTTCAGTTTGGTAAGTCAACATAAAAAATAACAATACTTCATATAGATTGTTAAACTATTGATGATTATTGCCTTTAATCGCCATAGAAATATCGGTGACAGAGATGAAGAGCCGATATTATGTTAGGTAAGAACTGTTTTTTATTGCTCCGTCTTTTTCTTTTTCAGATTTCCACCCTTCGCCACTGCTTCATATAAAAGTTTTTTTTTTCACATTATTATGGCTGATGCACATTGCATATATTTTAACAATCACAGTTCATTGTATAATACTTATTCACAAGCAATCTTTTCTTACGAAGATTTGGTTAGTAAACTGGAATCACAAATGGGGAAATCTGTGAAGCTTGCATATAATAAATATTGGTTTGACAACAACTTATATTAATTACATAAACTAAATTAAACTAAAAATTACAAAAACGAAATAAATATTTCATAATCTTAACAGTTCACACACATTACACAAATGTTTTTTGTTTCATCAGATAAGTTAAGGATAAGTATGAACAGTTTTAATAATCAAACCCAAAATTAGTGTAGATGAGTGCACAAGGGCACACCATACTATATACATTTTTAACTTTCTCGTTGTTATTTTATTGCCTAATACTTCGGCAAAGGTATCAAATATTCAAAGTTATCTCAGAATATACATCATACATATAAACAAACAAACTCTTGGATGTTATAAAATACATATAATAAATTTATGTATTATTTGTCATTTTATTGCTTTATTTGGGATAAGCGTGATCTACAAAATGTCAGTAGTTTCACTAATCCGGTACTATTGAAGCATACGGGATGTCGGACTATTAGATTATATAGAAAAACTGTATAGACTTTTTGGAGGTTATAATGATACCGGTGTCCAAGCAAGGATTGCCTGTACGGAGGCGGTGAGAAAAGAGTGACCGTAGATTGTCGGATTATTGGACGTATCAGACTACTGAAGTGCCGGATTACTGAGACTCTACTGTACCGTGGCGCGTTGACTATGAAGTTAATAAATTGATGATAGGAAGAATTTTGAAGGGTTGGTTATAGAGATGAGTAATGACCTTGCACTTCCATCCGAACTTGGGCACGGTGGCCATGACGGGGCGCAGGCAGACGGCGTGGTAGAGCTTGTCGCAGTGGTCGCAGGCGGCGGCGCGCGCGTCCCCCGGCGCGGCGGGCTCGCGGCACACCTGGCACACGCGGCACGCGCGACACGCCCACCCCGCACGTATCCCTGCACAACACATTTTTAAATTAAACGTTTTTTTTTCCATCGCCTCAAATTTTTTTGTCATGTATATAGTCAACGCGCCGCCGCCGAGTAGGGGAGTTAAGTGAAAGGCGCTCGGCAAAGCAGCCAACGCAAATATGACGGCACCCATGGCTCATATTCTCACTCATTCCCGGGACTGGTCAGGGATATAATGATTTAAATAAATATTGTGTTCAGTTTTTAATGTACGTCTATCATCTGAATGAATGTATTTATTATGTATTCCGTTCTCTACTATGCAGATTGAAATTAAAATTTATGGTAGGATATTTGGTCTACTATTGATTTCCCTTTATCATTTCCATTTTCCAATTATTAAAAATGAGATTTTAATACCTTAAATTAATCAATTTTTCGAAAATTTTCAGTTTAATAACTACAATTCAAATAAAAGTTTCACTTGCATCGTGGTTGCATGCTTAAAATTCTGGTGCGCAACCTTTTTGTGGGACGAAAAGTGGTGGAGGTAAACACTGTGTGGGATAGAGTGGGAGCAGAATCTCGTTTGCCTTTGGGTATTGGAGAACAGTTTGATATACACTCATCAATTTCACTTCTACTATGTGTAAACCACCAAATCACGCCAAATTTTTTTTTATTGTTTTACCAATTGACCTTTTCTCATTTGATATTGAATTACTATGTGATTAAAGATGTTGTAAATATGCCAAACTTAGATGCGAGTTGGCTCTCAGGTGAAATGGTCAGTACAAACCAACAAGTGCTCAGTGACAGATTTTCAACTCGAATTACACAGCAGGAAAAGAGGCTTACCACCATACTATGGATTCATCACAATATTTTCTTTTATAAATAGCTCCAACTCAGTTTAAGGATATACCTATGTCGGTCAACGTGGTGTTCGACATGCTATCAACTAAGCCATTATTACTTCAAAATAAAACATTCTTGTACTAGTCCCACTCCTGACCAAGATTCAGACTACTTTTGCTAAAAAAATAACCTTCAAAAGTAATTCTGATAAAGGCGCAAAAACAACTTCGCACACCTTCGTAATTCCAATAATAAGTCGAGATTAGCGTTTTCAAGTTGCTTTAATGTGTGTAAATATCGCGGATCAAGTTTTCAATAGAGATAGTTTGTAACATAGAGATAATGCCTCCCAATACTCGCATTTATTGCTCCCATAGACAAAACTTCGTGGCGATACAAGCATGTATGATGGTACTCCCATACCTGCGTTTATCGCCACGAAGTTTTGTCTATGGTCACACTAAATACAGATGTGGGAAGACATTATCGTCATGCGTTACGAACTATCGGGCTGCGTGACGATAGACGCAGCACGATAACTGGGCTAACGGTTTTTACACACATCAAAGGAGTTTAGGGAAAGCTAATGTCGAGTCATTGGAAAGACACAGGTGTGGCAACGTTTAACAACAACAAGGTTAGTGGAAGCTTCGTTTCGCAGATATGGGGGTAGCATGAGAGTGGTATTACTATATTGCCAAACCAAAAATTAAATATATAACAAATAGGTACTAGATCTGCTCATACGTACCAGGTAGTTGCGCGAGTCCAACACAAGTTCCGTGATAGTGTCCACCGCAGGTAACACATGTCATTAAATTCGCTATGTCGCCGATTGTTCTACAAGTCGTACACTCGATGTCGGCTGAACCTAATATAAATGAAAATGTTATATGAATAACTGAAAACTTAACTTCAGCATAATCAAATTACAAGTTATATATAACTAGCTGATTCCCGCGACTGCTTGACTTTATCGGACACTTCCAACATTTATCTATTTATCGTGATATATCTACTAATTCACAAAAAATCTTGACCAATTATATACCTAAGCTTTCCTCGTGAATCACTTTATCTATTAATGAAAACTGCATGGAAATCCGCTCAGTCATTTTCGAGTTTACCGCGAGTTTACTTTGTTTTATAATATAGTCCACCTTTCGAAGACAGGTACGGGCATAATCACCATCTTAACTTATGATCTATTGGCGATTTCAAAGTCAGTGAAATCCACAGTTTTATATTTTCCCAGAAGCGGTGGTACTACAAGAACATTTCTCAGATACAGGTTTTCCTCACAATGTTTTCCTTCACTGATAGCCAATAGTGTTACAGATTTAAATTAGTAAGTGTACACGGATTCCGAAAAATTTGTTGTTACATGCCGGGGTTCATATCCGCAGTCATCAAATTGGAATTCCACCGGATAAACCAGTGAAACCCCGTGACTACTTTATTTTATTATTTTTATATGGTTTGTACTAGTGGACAAGAAACTTGCTAAAAATGTTTTAACATATTATACAAGATATTTATATTGAGTACAAAAGTTATATATATAAAATTATAGACATAAAATATTACTCACATGCAAGTGGCACTTGATATAAATGATCCTTACAAAAAGATGACTTGGATTGAAAGTCTATAAAACCACCAGACGCAAGGACGCATGGTAGATGGAAATATTTATTGCAGCCCATCTGTAAAAAAATTTATATGAACACAAATATCATTTATGGCAAAGTGGTAGGGTTACAGCCTGACTGGGTCGCAACCACCATGTATATGGCGAAAAAGCCCATCATAGTGATTCGATTCTGCGGGTGGCGTTTCGGGATCAGCCTGTGCATATCCAGCTTTTCCCAAGCCGGCATGACTGCGGCGACCGGCAATGGATAGCGTGTCACTCGGTGGTCGCCATTGTTTTTGGACTGAACTGAGCTTACCATCAGGCATAGAGCAGTCATTTTGCCGTGCTAGTATAAAAAAAAAACATTAATTTCAAATAATACAATTTTTCAAGGATAAAATGCATTATTGCTTTGTTAAATGCATTATTTGACATAGTTTAGCAGAAAAGTTTATTCCACGATTAGTAGGTCTTAGATAAATTTATATATAAAGGCAGTGAAAAAACAGTTAAGTATATCTTCCTCCTGTGTTTGTCAAACAATTTTCTTAGTAGATATCGACAAGATTTAATGTTATAAAAAACATGAAAAATTTATTAACTATGGTTGAATTAACACCACTACACTCTAGATCACAGGGTCACTAGTCTATATATAAATAAAGTAAATCAGTTCAGTACCATATTCAGCTCTCTATCTTAAAGCTGATTTTTTTTAATTAGTAGCTATTATATTAATTTTTTTTTATTTTCTCAGTCTCTAATCTAAAATGCTTTCTTCCCACTTAAATAGTCATTACAAGGATATACTGTGTTTCCAGATTAGATCATTATTGCTAAACTATATTTTATTGCTATTAATCATCTCATTTTTTTTTATTGTAGCACGGCAAAGTGACTGCACTGTGCCTGATGGTAAGCACAGTACAATCCAATAACAATGGCGACCACCGAGTGACACAGTACCCATCACCGGTCGCCGCTGTTATGCCAGCTTGCGAAAGGCTGGATATGCACAGGCTGATCCCGAAACGCGACCCACAGAAACGAATCACTATGACGGGCTTTTCGCCATATACATGGTGGTTGCGACCCAGTCAGGCTGAAAAACCCTACCACCCCGCTTTCGCCATTGCCTCGTCCGTTATTCAGCAGGGTGCACTACGTGCAGGTGAGGTTGGCTAGGTTAACATAGATTACATTCAGTATGGCTTAAAATTTAATTCTTACCTTACAGGGAATACTAGCACCATGCCTTAAACAAAAAGCACATTTCCTTATTAATGATGAAGACATTATTGCCTTGATCCTCATTTCATCTGCCTGTTCAGGATCATCATCACTAGATGTTACATGGAAGGGAGGACTAAACTCGAAACAACAACGGTGTACATAAAATGCTCCAGAAGACATAACAGTGAGTAACTCAACACTTTCTAAGTAACCAATTATTGACAATTCATCTGTGTGCTCCATGTTGTACAGTGGAGTTCTGAAATAAATATATCAGATTTTATTTTATTTCTTCAATACTTAAGTCACATGATGGATTGCTTCAAAACATTTACAACTTACTTGCACTTATTGAATGCTTTTTGTCGCCTGCTCAATGGAAGCCCCAGTGGATGTTGATTTGTATCTACTAATTCAGGTGGCGGTGAAACCAAACCAGGAGTCATTGGTGTTGTTGGTGTGCTTATAGGTGTCACTGTGTTAGTGGGTGTCGCACCACCAGAGTTTGGTGTAACTGACATACTTCCGTCTCCTTCAATTGTGCTACAGATAACTTGTCTCATCTCACCCTGCCCAAGCTGACTTCGCTCACTTAAGTTACATAAGATGCATGTTTTCCCTGGCCTGGAAGTTTTGTTTTATTACTAATTGCAATTTACTATTTTATATAAATTAATACTCTCTTTTAATACAGAACTATCATAATAATTCAAAATAATAGAGAAAAAAATTGATTATAGAAGTTATACTTATACTAATACTTGAAGAAAAAAACTTGTGTGTGTAGTAATGTGCATGTACGATATGATAAAAATCTTTTCAAAAATTTTATCCTTCGCCTTATTCTATGTTTGTAGAAAAAACGACATTAAAAAAGGTTGACTATAGCTATCTTCAGGGTGTTGGTTCTTCGTGACAATGTGTGCGTTGATCGTAATAACTTCAGGGTGTCGGTTTTTCATGACGGTGTGCAAGCGCATCGTAAAAATATACTCTCAACATTTTTCACTAACGGTCCAAAAGAAGTATAACTTCAAAAATGTTTATACCCCTGTTTAAGGCATTGTATGCAAGCACAGGAATGTGTAATTTGGCATGGTTAAAGTTAACATAGAGTAGGAGTTTTACATCCAATGTTATTAGCAGAGAAAATACCAATCTAATGGGGTTATGATTTGTAATTAATTTAAACAGTAAAATCCATTCATAAAATGTTTCTTCAGGTAGTTTATAAACAAAGCTATTGCAAGTATAAAATGTGGATGATTTGAATCTGCCAATGTCTAGCACATGTTCCTCTGTAGTTAAATACAAAGAATGAGTAGAATTTGCCTCAATAACAATGAACATTAACAGTTGAATAAGGTAGAATTTCCACAACTATATGACCACTACTAAATAAAGTATAATTGTCTGTAATTGCTTAGCCATTAAAAAATTATCATTTCTGTAAAAAAATATGATACCATTTTTCAGGCATATAAGGTGGTTCTTCAGGCACTGGTGGAATTGTAAAATCGTCTTCATCCATCATATCTTCTGGTACATCATCACGGCTTCCTCTATGTCTCTTGGCGCCTCTAAGAGATCCAGGTGTACCTCTGCTTCTGTAACAAATTATAGTGAATATAATATGACACAGCTTGTGTGAAAAGAAACAAGTCACATTTTTCCAGCACTGAGATGGAATTCTCTTTACATTTGTAACATAATCTCTTTAAAACATTTTTTTAAATTTAAGTCTTTGACCTTTGTGGAAAATTCCGCATTTCTGCCAGTATCATGTACATAAAGCTTAACTTCTATGATAATGGATCAACAAATGATCTGAAGTTGATTTAGACCACCACCATAAGTCTAACATACAACATAAGGGCAATACACAATTGGGTTAGTAAGTTCCTAAACAAAAAAGTTAGTAAATAAATATGTATATTTTATTATATATGTATATATAGTACAAGTAAGTATAATTTAACAAATAATTAGAGCTTAATTTGATTTACTTTGATATATTTACACAGAACAGTAATAAAAGGAGTGAAAGAGAGGGAGAGTAGGAATTACATACAGGTGGGACGGGATATGTCATGGGGGAGTAAATTATATAGAGAAATGCACCGATTTAGACAAAGAAAATATGACTGTAAATAATTAGTAAGGAGTTCACTGAATTTGAACATTTACTAAGTTTATAGTTATGGTATTACTGGTATATTATAACAATGACGGATTTATTAAATGTTAGTAAAAACTAAGCAACTGTAATTGTACAAATTATACACATGACTTTATTTTCTATCTCTTACCTCCTAACAATTTTTCCTTCCCTAGAAAGCTTTGGCCCATCTTTCCTCGGTCTACCGGGTCCACGTTTAGTTGATGTAAAAAATGGTCTGGTATATGCTTGATGATGGAAAAAAGTTGGTTGAACAAGTCCCCCATGAGGTGAAGCAGGCTCCTCCCCACGTGGTGATGATGCACATGACGTCGGAGTAGAACCAGGACCCACATAGAACTCTAAAAGATACCATACAACTAAATAAACATTTTAAAATTGTTCTTCAAAAATTATTATAATTTATATGTAGAAATAAGAAAGCTCTAAATAGAATGTTTTTTGATAAAAACAGAACAAATGAAGATGTTTCTAAAACTTTTGTCTCCCTATACTTGTACTGTGAATTTCAGATATAGAGCAATCAACAAAACACTACTGCTTTATATTTAATAATGTTATATAGAGACAAATTCCAACAAATATAGCTTGTTATTGCATTTTGTGTTATGTTGTATTTCTTTATTTATTTATTTTATATTATTACTTGGATCACAGTAGTGTATATTGTATCATAGTTATGATGTTCTCTTAATAACAGATAAATTAACTTCACATCAAAGGAAGTCTGCTTCTCATGAACAAATTGAATTGAAGGGTACAATTTACAAATATTTAAACTTGTAATATTATAAATGAGACGAAAATTGTTGCCAACAGAACAGCATCCTTGAAAATTACATCACTAAGAGCTATATAAGAAACACAGAGTGTAAAAAATTGATGATACTCATAAAAAACTGGATAATAATTATTAGGCCTAGTGAAGCTTAATATTAGTAATATGGAATAAACTAAATAGAACGCCTGTTCTTGCCTGACGTCGCCGGGGTTTCAACATCTTCCTCTGAACCATCATCAGCTAATAAATCCACATCTAAAACACTGTCGTCCTGTACGTCCATCTAAAACACAAATGTTATACGCATGATATACAAAACGCAATGATAATAAAGTAACTACTGCTACTGTGGTTATGGGTTATGACGAAATTATTTACAACCACAGCAAAAGTAGTATTGAGACCGCCATAATGAACAAGTGGATACTCCAATGAAACTTCAAAACTTACCGCAATGATTCGCGATGGACTTTACACTGTTCAAATTTACACTGAAAAACTAAATACCGAAAATAACATCATTTTCAATATCAATAAACAATAAAAACACAAAAACAAGAAAAATACGAATCGCAAAGTGCGAACATCGCGAACGAAACGAAGCGGACGATAGTGGTGCGCGTTGTTAATATTCGAAGTATCTAAGGTACCGAATACTTAATTTAAAAAATCGATTAAACCAAAAAAATATAAAGATGAAATTTATCGCTAATAAGCACATTAAATATAAAATAAAGTTTCTAATGAATTATTTATTAGATTTTTAATTTAATGACTATAAGAACTATTACAATGATAAAAACAGTTAACGCTTACGTGGTCAAATTTGTACATGGTAACACGTTCAAGATAACGAACGCTATAATCAGGATGTTTTTGATACTGTACTGTGGGCTTACTGTGGGCGTCTTAACGTGTCACTAACATTATTATTGTTAAACTTTTGCAAACTTATCAAAATACTACTGTTGGTGCAATCATGAAGTGTTTTTTAATTTCAGTATTGCTATTATTAGGCTGTACAAATTGTAAATCCTCACTGTTTGAAAGTGATTCTTGTTATTCTTTTGGGAGTGGAAATGTTTTCCCCGGTGGAGCAAGAAACATTGATCACAAACTACAATTCACTAAAGCTATGAGTATGTACTACAGAGCAGTTATATCTCCTTTTGGTTTAAAGTTATTATATATTATGTGCAACATGATTTTAATAAAATCTTTGTGATCTAGTTTCGAAGCCGGCACCTGAATGGGAAGCAACCGCAGTAATTAATGGAGAATTTACTCAATTATCGCTATCCAGTTTTAAGGGAAAATATTTAGTATTCTTTTTTTATCCGTTAGATTTGTAAGTACTACATATTTTATAATTATATAACACATATTATTTTTCACCGAACAAATATTACGGTAACAACTTTTATCTTAAAATAGTACTTGCTTATTATTTTAATTTTACTGATTGGTAATTAATTAGTTAACCACAGTATAAAGAACCTAATTACTCAAAATAACTTAAGAATGAAAGATTTTTTCGTAGTATTTACTTATCCTATACAATAAATCTCTGTAATGTTTACATTCTCTTATATCACGTACTCGTAATACAAAAAGGCTGACGTGTCCATATTAATACCTCTGACATTTCTAATCTATAATTATGAATATTGATTGTTTTTTGATGTTGTCTTTATTATTTTAGCACATTTGTCTGTCCTACCGAAATTTTAGCATTTTCCGAAAGAATTGAAGAATTTAGAAAAATTAATACTGAAGTGGTGGCATGTTCAGTTGATTCCCACTTTACTCATCTTGCCTGGATCAATACTCCTCGCAGAGAAGGTGGTTTAGGTAAAATAAATATACCATTACTAAGCGACTTAACACATTCTATTGCCAAGGATTATGGTGTATATTTAGAAGATTTGGGTCACACTTTAAGAGGACTGTTCATTATCGACGATAGAGGAATTTTGAGACAGATCACAATGAATGATTTACCAGTAGGAAGATCAGTGGATGAAACATTACGACTAGTTCAAGCTTTCCAATATACAGATAATCACGGTGAAGTGTGTCCAGCTGGTTGGAAACCAGGTCAAGATACCGTAAGTCTTGCACTTTTTACCGAACATACTTAATTGGTTAGTCTGTTATAGCTTCGTTAGACTATGATGACAAGAAATCTTTGGTGAAATAGATACATAGCGTATCACGAAATAAATTAAAACTCTCGGAACTTGTGGGTGAGTAGCTTCACATGCATCCATTTAAATCAAAAAAGGTCAATGCGCGCAGTTCACTAAAGCTACGCGCTTAAGATCAACCCTTCGTAAATACATATGTCAAGAATTTATCTATAACTTTCTTAACTATAATAATTAAAAATTGTAGTTCTTAATCCTTATTTCCTTGCTAATATTACATAATATATAAATAAATAAAAATTGAGCTATCACAGGACGCCTGCCAGATCTGGAACATAGAAATTGTTTTGTATAAGTTATATGCCTAAAAGAACAGGTAAGGTAAGGAACACGACAGGAATCAGCTATAGCGTAATGAAAATATAAAAAATTACAAATTTGTTCTATAAAATAATGACTGTTTATTTATTTTATTACATGAGTATTCATTTTTATTAAATACAAAAATTTAACTAGGCCCAGATGCGGTGTGTTTGGCGGCATTTATCAAAGGGCGCTAGGTCGTCGGCGCGTGCCGCGTAAAACTAGTATAACGAGTGGCCGACAAAATAATTTGAATCTTATGTTTATACAGATAGCAATTTTCCAATTAGCAATCCAGATAGCAATTAGCCAAGTCAAAATCAGCTTTACCTGCGAGCATAGATGTTCACATCAGTAATACAAGTCCGCCTTTATGGCCTTTATGCGTTTAACATGCAAAAATACTGGACACATTCGATGATTTATTTAATTTTTAGACAGTCGTTAAAGAAAAAGTTATCACAATAGATTTATTTAATAGAAAGTTTTGGGATACTATGATTTTTATAACCACTATGTGACTAGCGATGTATGTTTGCCAGTTGATTAGGAATGGAGCATGCGGTGTGAGGTTTATATTTTTTCCTTTATTGATAAAATATGTCATTAAGATAACAAACCACGCATATGTAGTGAATATTAGGTAGTTAGTAATAATATAAATACGAATGTGAATTTGTTTGTTCTTTACATTTTCACTCCTTAGTACTTAACCCATCATCGTCATATTTTGCATACACATTATCAAGGACACAAAATGGGACATAGGCCATAATGTCTTTCATCCAGAACAAAATACTGTTACCGAAAAATAGTAAAATATTTTTAAATGGTTTTCGGACATAACAAGTTGGCCTACTGACATCAGAATTTCAACGTAATGCTTGGAGTATAGAAAAAGAGACCTGTCGCATCCTAGGACAAAATATGTATAAAGTATCCCAAATAAAAAAATATTAACGCAAGAGAACCTGCGAGTAACAGCTAGTAGTTATTAAATCTGTCACTGTTATGATAAAAAACTTATAATACCATACCAAACCATAATTACAAATTTAGTAAACGTCCAAATTAAGTAAACTCCTAACTAATTATTAGTAACTAAAACACCTACGTTCATAAAACTATAATAATTTTCTTTTTAAATTACAGATAATTCCTAATCCTGATGAAAAGAAAAAATACTTCGAGAAAGTTGCCAAGAATTAATTAATATTTTCATTTTTCATGTTTAACGTTTATAAAAAGCCTTTTACAGCAGATTTAATTACTATCACAGAATTAAATAATAATTAACAATCGAAATCTACCTGAGAAATACTCCTGTAAATTCAGTTAATACATTGGGTTCAATCACTTTAGCTTTGAACCCTAAAACTCGTATAAATTAAATAGCCGCTATATGTAATACTCTTAAACAAGTTAACATCACTAATACAGCAAACTAAGACTGATAACTATGTTTAAAACTTAAAACAATGTTGTACAATTTTAAATGTAGTGTATAAGTATAAGGTTGAAAATGGGCCAGATATTTTTTATATGTTTTAAAAATAAATAATTTTTGAAAATATTTGTTTGTTATTATTAAACTAAATCATTTTTAAAGAAACTACTTATCTATTACAACTTAAATATTAAAAAAAAAGTAATTTTATAACAACCTTTGCACAACTTAATTGTATACCAGCTGTACCCGCAGCTCTGCACGCGGTTTTTTAAATATGTATTAAAGAAATATAAAATTGTGAGATCATGTACAATTATGGCAATGCTCTTTAAAAACAATTTTAAGTACGACACGCACGACACCTACAGTCACATGTAACGTACACATTAGATATATAAATACTAACAGTGTGTCAAATGAGGTTTATCATCAGCAACATATTCGGAACCTTAACCCACCATGTAACTACCTCAGTGCTCACTTACACTGTATAAGCAACTAATGAAACAATGGCTTAATTATGATGATATAATACGCCCATATTGTCAATAAGTAGTACGTTTATGGTCTTTTTATCTTATCATTTTATAGATACCCCTTCTATCTTCAAAATTACTATTAATAATTATAATGTTGAATTGTATACAATGAATGAGATGGCGTCTTGAAATCTGGCATAAATATAAATCAAGATATAAAACTTTATGTGTATCTAAGCAGTTTTTAATATTCGACAATTTAAATAGTGCTCATTGACTTGGATACAATATTTTTATATGTTACTATGGTAACTGAGTTATGTAGACGAAAGTACGGTAAATAAAGCAAAATAACCGTAAAGACAATATAATTCAAATTACATACCGATATATGAATTTCAATTATATTTATTCTTGGAGTCCAGTAAGTACAACGCACATCTTATGAACATGTTTACAGTGAACAAAATACTTTTACTAAATTACTTGCTGACGTAGTCGCAGTAACACCTAGTCTAAAATAGAATAACCTAAATTACTTCCTATCTATCTGCTAGTGAAAGTCCCGTGCAAATTGGTCAAACCGTTTTGGACATAGCATTGCGGGCGAAGCCACGGTTAACAGCTAGTCTAAATTAAAATAAACTAAATGACTTTTATAATGTCAAACCGTTTTTGAGATAGCATTGCAGACAAAGCCACGGTTAATAGCTAGTCTAATTAAGAGTAGCCTAAGTAACCCGCTGTAATTTCACCTATCTGCGAGTGAAATTTACGTCAACAACAAACAGACACACAGACCGACCATAATTTTAAAAATTGCATTTTTGTTATCAGTAGCGTGTATACTTTCGTACCCTATCAGTAAAAAAAATATATTTTGATATTACATACAGACACTTCATTTTTATTACTTGTATAGATATATATATAAATGTAGTGTTGGTAATGATATATTAAACAAAACCATTTTATTTTGGATACTTTATAGTAGCTCAATAAAGTGACGGCACAATATCTGATGTTAAGTACAGTGTATTCCAAAAACATCACGAATAGTGTAAAAGGTGGTTTAAAAATGATTCGTGTAGTAGGATTTCTACAATCCTTCATAATATATGGAAAACGATACAATGAAAGCCCTATAAATTCTTTAGAAACGTACCTAGCAATATAGAGTACTTACTTTTTTATAGAATGACGTTGTTACAATAAAATATTGAAACTTAACTTTTATATCACATATAATCTTCTATACATATAATAAAAATGTAAATCTATCGTGTTTGTACGTTTTTATATATTTGGGGCAAAAATTCTAGGAATAAGTAATAAAATACATTTCAATGTTTATCTGTTTGTCTATATGTCTGTTTGCTTGAACACGCATAATTACTAGAGTACTGCGGTCACGAAAAAGCTCACCAAGAGAACCATAAAGCATACCCTCGAGTAACATTTAGTTTTTGTTTATTAAAATTCGTTTACTCTATTAAAAGTCATTGTAAATTTAATGACGGCGCGACTTAAGTACCAGAGAAAAGTAGATAAGTAAATGGACTTATACATTCAGATGATTTTAATAATAACTGTTTTTTAAAAATAATGTTTCACGCAGACGAAGTCTTCGACACAGCTAGTATATTAATAAACGTTTATCTGTGTTTTTAATTTCAAATTTATCATTGTTACTATTCAATTTAATTTAACTATAATAATATCGATTTAGTAACTTATAGATTACATTAATTTCAAATTATTACATGTCAACAACACTATTTCAGTATAATGTACTTTTTTACAGGATCCAAACAAGGATAGAAAGTTATACCTACCTATCCTATTATACTAAACGTCAAAAATCACATAAACGTCAAAGTTTATGTGGAAGGAGTGATGTTTGTTTGTTTGTGTTAAAAATGACTGAGCGGATTTTGATGAAAATTAACAATACTATATATGTTAGAATACAGTTATAAACATAGGTACATATCATTTATAAAGATTAATACATTGGCTAGAATATAACGATAACCGTTAAGCAAAAATGTATAAAAACAATTTGCTATCTTACATATAACACCAATGATATTATAACATTTTACTTATAGGAACTATCATTGGCTAAACCGATGTACGCTGCATTACATTTTACATTCCATACAAACCGTTACATTTACATTAAGATAATAGAAAGAAAGAAAGAAAAAACATTTATTTGCAAACATATAATGTAATTATACAGACTACTACGAAGATAGTATGTGCTTAATGTAGAAAAAAATAAAATATATAATCTTTAGTAAGTCATAGTACAGAAAAGAATCCGAGTAAGAGAAATCAATAATGTTCTAAATTCTAAATATAGTAACTCCAGCTGCAGCTGCTGTCAAATAGGACGACGCAAACATTCAAAATATCTAGGCGTTACCATAGACCAAAGCTTCAAAGGACACGGTTGAGAATTATCAAAACGAATAGTAAAATATATAGCTTTATATATAAATTTCTTCTGTACGTGTGTAAATCACTGAACTCCTCCTAAACGGCTGGACTGATTTTGATGAAATTTCGTGTTCCAGTGGATCCGAGAATGGTTTAAATTCACAATTGGACCCGGTAGGTGGCGCTGCGGTTGACTTTTAGGATTTTTTTTTGTGTTCAAGGCAGGACAATGTCCACCGGGCCCGCTAGTAAATATACATACTTTAAAGATAATTTTTGATAGCGTGCCTACTACTAGTACTTAAATTTGTGTATGCATTTCTCTGTCAGTCGATTTTTCAATACTATGTTGGCAGTTGTGTCGGAACTACGTTAATACACGTGCTGGAACTCGAGTCTCGGAGAAGCTCAACGAAGCGGAAAAGCAATATTGAAGAAACATAACAGATATCTGATTTATTATATGGAGATGTATCCGTCTGAAACGTTCGTAAGCTATTAATTTTGAAAATCACAATTATGTGACAAGTGCGTCACTTGTGAATAGCAAAAATTGATAATCTGAAAACTATACTAAAAGTTCTAATGTGCCCGTTCCAGTTGTGTAATCGTCATTCACACAACGATCGCCTATTGTCCTGAGCCCATGCTACGAGGTCCACACGAATATCTATATATATACTTATATATAAAGCTGAAGAGTTTGTTTGATTGAATGCGCTAATCTCAGGAACTACCGGTCCGATTTGAAAAATTATTTCGGTGTTAGATAGCTCATTTATGGAGGAACGCTATATATCATCACGCTAAGACTAAGACTAATAAGCTGAGCCCCAATGAAGGAAGCCTCAAAATCGGATATTTTCTTTCAATTTGAGAGCTTTCGCTGCATGTTATATACGTTGCCATGGTAACGTGGTAATTAGTTTCTATCGCAAACATTTTCAAAGTTTATTTTGTTTTCCTATTTAAAAAGTTTACTCTACGTTAGTTTTGTTTCCAAGTTCTGATTTGTATTCTATTACTTATTATAAAAATAAAGTGTGTGTATTTAACATTAAAATAACAACTTTTTGGTGAATGGACATGGATACTAATAACAAAAATTTTTTTTTTTAATTCAGCCAGTATGTCTGTCTGTGTGTTTGTTTGTTCCGAGTAATTTCCGAAACGGATTGAACTATTATATTATATTATATAAACGGGACTTCACTATCCGATGACTGACCTTATAATGAACCAGCTGACCCGTGCCCACTTCGTTGGGCGGTAATAGGCATTATCAACCTACAACTTTTCTCTAGAACTCAATCATATATCTCTCATCTTTAAGGCAGGCAGTTCGTAAGAAACGTTTTCGTTCGACCATTTTTTCTCCAACTCCCCAGATATTACCCCCTACAACCTCACAAACTTTACCTCTTTATGATATTAGTATAGATTCTTAGTATAGATTATATAATTAGTTAATAGCTTCTGCCCGCGACTTCGTACGCGTGGAATGGTTATTTTGGGCTAAGACGCAGCGGAAGCTCTGAAAAGGAAAAAATATCCCGATTTCGCAACATTCTTCATTGCTGCTCCGTTCCTGAGTCTTAGCGTGATGATATATAGCCTATAGCCTTCCCCGATAAATGAACTATATAACACTGAAAGAGTTTTCGCAATCGGCTCAGTAGTTCCTGAGATTACCTCCTACAACGTCACAAACTCACAAACTTTACCTCTTTATGATATTAGTATATATATAGATAACTTCGCCCGCAGTGCTATATTGTATCCAATTTGGAATTTGGACTGATTTTTACGGGGCTTTCACTGGTAGATTGCTGAACTCATAAGAAGTAATTTAGGTTATTTTTTAGAATAACTGTTACCCGCACCATCATACACAGTGGAATACCCGAAATGCTTGGACTGATTTTTGACCTTGTAAGGAGTACTTAGATAATTTTTTTTGTTACCCGCGCTTTGCTACGCAGTGCTATCTCCAAAATGGTTGGACTGATTGTCAAATGACTTTCACTGGTAGATAGCTGACTTCATAAGAAGTAATTTAGTTTTTTCTAGAAGTGCTGTTATCCGCGCCATCGTACACAGCGGAATACTCGAAATATTTAGGCTGATTTTCACGGGACTTTCACTGGTAGATAGCTGACTTCATAAGAAATAATTTAGGTTTTTAATCCACCGCCGCCCCGGCCGCAGTAGTATATCTGAAACGCATGAACCTACTTCCACGGGACATTCACTGGCAGATAACTCACTGTATAAGAAGTAACTTAGACTATTTTATTTTGTGACCCGACTCATTCCACAGTGCTATCTCCAAATCGATTGAACCGATTTTCACGGGGAGATAACTCTTCTCTTCTTCTTCCAAGCGTTTTTCCGGCCTGGTACCAGGGTCCGCTTTCTTACTAAGCTTCCTCCACTTTGCCCGATCTTCTGCATTCTTCTTTGTAAGGTTATTTTCCTTTAAGTCAGCCTTTACCACGTCCAACCAGTGTTTCTTGGGCCTGCCACGAGACCTTGGGCCCTGATAAATAATGAGCTATTTTATTTTAATTTAGCGGGCTTGGCAGACGTCCCGCCCTGATAATAAAAAGAAAACTTTGACAAATTATACCTAAACCTTCCCCATGAATAATTGAAAATGGTATGAAAATTCGTTCTGTAGTTTTTGAGTTTATCGCGAACAGACAGAGGTGACAGAGGAATTTGTTTTACACTATGTAGTGATGAACTGTTACCCGTGTGTTCTTCCGTGTGAAATTGATCAAAAATATGTTGCTTACTGTTAACAAGCGCGTGAGACGTGCACTCTATTGGATATAGAAGGATAAATATAATTGAAAGTCATATGTTCGTATTTAATTTGAATTATATTATCTTTTTGGTGAATTTAGTGGCCATTTTTTATTTATTTACCGTGCTTGCGTCTACATAGCTCGGTGATTACAGGAACATATAAGAATAACTAAATTATTTTGGCAATATGGGCATATTATATCTATATAATAAAAGATTTAACACATGTTGTTCGATAATGTATAGCTTAAAATTTTCATTTCTTTCTTATATAGTGTAAGTGAGTACTAAAGGTGATATATAGTAGGATAAAGTTCCAGGTATGTTGCTGATGGTAAACCCTATCCCATTCGACACACAGTTAGTATTCACATATCTAACGTACACGTTACATGTTACAGTAGATGGCGTGCGCGTAGTACTTACAAATGTCTTTAAAAGAGCATTTCTTTAATGTACACACCTACTCACAACTTGACATTTCTTTAATACATTTAAAAAATACGCGTGCAATACGTGTTTACAGTTAGCAAAATTGTAAATAACCAACGTTGCTCACATTACCATATCAAATCAGCTACCAGACGAGGGCTTTGTAGCATTACTATGAACAGACAAAAATCTACTTAATATAGTATATTATTAACCAGCCCAAAAATGTATACATAACTACTGCATACGTAAATACAGTCCCATTCACACGCACTCATCATTCTCATAACCCAACATACATACTTTTAACGTTTATTTATTAATTTGATTGAAGAAGGCGTTACTTTGCGGAAATCCATCATATATCTACTTGGCGTTTCCGCTTGGAATTCATTGAACACTACTACGTCTAACTGCAACAAAAAGCAAATCGATTAATCAATATATATGTAGGTATATCTAAATATTAATTACATAATATATAATTAATATAAATATAATAATTATCAATTAATTTAAAATATGTTGCAGATTGACGTGTAATCACGACAATCGATTACACGTGTTTCGCTCCATCACGGAGCATCTTCAGATCGATGTTGACTCTTCGGATGTTCGCTTGTTATTTAATTAAATAAATGCAGAAACAAGTCAAGTATATTAACTGCTCTAGTAATTTTATTGCCTCAAATCATAATAAAAAGTCAAATAATTCCGCATCGAATTTATTTATGTCTGGGAAGTCATTTCATGAAATCTCAAGTTTACAACGTCTCGCCTGTGTCACCTGCGGAAGAACTCAAAACAAGAATTATACACACAGCAAATGCGATGCGAAATAATTAGACTTCTTCGATATTTAAGTCACAACTCAGAAAAAGAATGCGACTTTGCGTGTGTATAAGTCACCTCGAGCAACAACTTAATTAGGCTAAATTACAAAATGTCTTAACTGTTACTTAGTATTAATTGTTAATTACTGCTAAATTGTTCTTGCTTCTAAATTTTATTTTAAATTTGTAATATTTGTTGTATTTACATTGGGTATGTTTTTAATTAATGTTATGGTAATTTTAAAGAACGGACCTTAAGTTTAGTTCGAATACAAATTTGTGCTTGCTTTCTTTGTGATCATATTTATTTCCAGTTTCTTTGACATAACTTCCTAGTTGTTATGCTTTTTGCAGAGCGGTTGTTTTTAAAAGAATCAGCAAGCCAAGTTCCATTGAAAAAAGCTAAAAAATATGATACTCAAGGGTGGTTCCCTTTTACATATTGCATATGGGGATTTAAAATATCACAAATATCACCCCTATCACCTCCTAACGGGAATATGTCGAATTATCAATAACCCTGTATGTAACCCGTTTTTATATCTTATGCAAGTTGTATACCACGGTTGTAGATATGTATGTCGCATCAATAAAGTAAAACTACGGTCAAATATGGAAACAATGCTATAAATATACACGGTATAAAGAATAGCTTTTTTTCGTGAACTATAAATTATGAAAAAGAAAAAAAGAAGAACCAATAGCAGCTATTGTTCCTAGTATTATATGCCAATAACGAAGTAAAATGTGTAGTTGTTAATATGATTCTGTGATTTTATTATAATTTGTAACAATGAGATACCTATACCAGGGTTTCCCAAACTTTTTCAGACCGCGGCGCATTTTCGGGTTTGGTATTTTGACCGCAGCGCCCTAACCGGTCAATTTAGGCGATACGTAATAATAATAATACGTACGATGACAATAGATAGGTAGGCAAAAATATTAAAATATCCATAATGTGGATCAACATGTGCTGCGAATAAAGTAAAAGTTAATATAAGTTAAAATTAAAAACAAAATACACTATAGTAACGTGTAATAGTGCTACGCTCGTCACTCACTTGGTACATGATTTCACTAAATTCTTGATAGGTATCAGTTTTCATGGTTGGCCAAAAATATTTAAGTTTAATTAACTTCCTCGTAGTTCTTATTTCAGGATGACGGAGTTGGTGAACGATATTAAAAGAAGGAATTCGTAATTCAGATTCTCGGATATCCAGATACGTTTTCCTACGTGTCGACGCTCTGAAGAAGACTTTGCAAGAAACCTTACGAAGGACCCTACAAAGTACTTCACGGAACCGACAAGATCTTCATCCTACAATTGCTTACTAGAGACTGTATCCATCGATCGTTTAAAACCCGCCTACGGTTTCGACGAAGTGGATCAATTGAGCACTTCCTCTAAGCAACGCTATATCAAACTACCAACCACCCTGGAGAAGACACGTTCCGGTCGAAGCATCAAGATGCCGGTACGTTACGATTGAGGCGAATTATATAGCTATCGAGTATATCATCCTCTTTGGCAGACTGACTGAAACGTTTAAATATATTGTACATAGAATAGAATATGTCATTCAAACAATTAAAAGATCACATGTGTATAAATACAATATATGATATGATGTTACAGATAAACAGTCTATTTTACGCATTCTGAGTCTTCTTCTTCTTTTACTTGTTTTGGCTCCGCAGAAGCAATTGCCTGTGTCAATGTTTTGTTTCAATGAAGATTACAACATATCTTATACAATAAGTCATCATCATCATAGGCCTTTTCATCTGTAACAGATGATTTAAGTAGCATTCTGGCGGCACTTTCGTAAATGGCTGACAAGAGCGATCCGGGAACGAATCGCTCGGCCGCAAATTCGGCAAGTATGTGCATCTGTACCCCCAGGTGGTCGGGGGTAGGAGGCCTGCTCGTGACGCCTCATGCGTTTTTCTTCCAATTGCCGAAACCAGGTCTTGTCGTGCTTTGATTGGCCTTCGTGAATTAGACGACACCATTTAGCCCGGTCCAAGGCTAGCTCCTCTCATTGGCCGCTTGGGATATTGAATGTAGCCATGTCACGTTTAATGCAATCCTTAAAACGAAGCATAGGACGGCCAACAGACCTCTTTGCATGTGCAACCTCTCCAAGCAGAATTTGTCTTGGCAAACGAGTTCGTTCCATTCGATGCACGTGCCCTAACCAACGCAGTCGTCTCTGTTTGAGAATAGCGGTAATGCTAGGAAGCTGTGCCTTACTCAGGACGGACTCGTTTGTCACACGATCCTTCCACGTTATGCCCAGTATGTTTCGAAGACATCGCAAGTGGTATGTGTTCAGTCGGCGTTCTTGTTTTGCGTATGTTGTCCAGGATTCCGCTCCATACAAAAGCATACTTAGGATACATGATTGGTAGATATGCATTTTTGTTCTTACAGTAAGGTGCCTATTATCCCAAGCTCTTGTACGAAGTTTACCGAAAGTAGAGGCTGCTTTACCGATGCGGGAATCGATCTCAGCGTCAAGCGACAGATTGCTCGATACTTGCGAGCCTAGGTAACAAAACTTGTTGACTACCTCTAAAGGCGTACCGTTAAGTAAAACGATTGGTTGTTCTGAACACCCCTGCGCAAGAATTACGGTCTTCTTAACATTGATGGACATTGAGAATAGGTCACACGCTTTAGCGAATTTGTCCATCAGGCTCTGAAGCTGGTTTTGACCGTGGGCAATGAAGGCAGCGTCATCAGCGAAAAGAAGACTATGTACAAATAGATCCTCCCTAAAACGCTTAGACTTGAGTAACGAGATGTTGTATAGCCTACCATCAGAACGCGTATGTAGGTGGATGCCTTGCTGTTCTACCCCGAAAGCAACCTTTAAGAGTACTGAGAAAAATATCCCAAACAAGGTAGGAGCCAAAACACAACCTTGACGAACGCCACGACGCACTTCAAAAGATGCTGAAGCGTTACCGTTATGAAGTATTGAGGCTTCCATGCCCTCGTGGAATGACCGCACTATCTCTAAGAGTTTCGGTGGGCATCCAATTCTAGCAAGGATAGAGTACAGCCCTTCTCTGCTCACGGTGTCAAATGCCTTGTTCAGGTCTACAAACGCGACAATAAGGGGGGATTGTTGCTCTCTACACTTTTCTTGTAGCTGTCGAAGAGAGAATATCATATCGACAGTTGACCGTTGGGACCTAAAACCGCACTGTGCCTCAGGGTATATGCGATCAGCAAGCCTTTGCAGTTTGACCAAAACGGCCCTGGCGAAAGCTTTACCGACAATGCTAAGAAGGGATATTCCACGGTAACAGTTGCAGTCACCGCGGTCGCCTTTGCCTTTGTAGAGAGTGACGATGTTAGCATCGCGCATATCCTGTGGCACATAGCCTTTATTCCAACATTTGGCCAGGTGGTTATGAAGGGTGGGAAGGAGGCACTCAAGTTTGACAATTTCGGTGGTAATATTGTCTCTACCTGGACTCCGTCCGCATTTGAGCTGCTTCACAGCTAGATGAAGCTCTTCTACCGTGGGTGCGGCATCTAACTCGTACCAGGTCGGCAGGTTCGAGGTGAGTTCCATTATTTCTGGCTGAAGGTCTACACGTTCCGAATAAATCCCAGTGTAATGCTCCACCCATCTAGCCATCTGACGACTACTGTTTCCTATAACGGAGCCATCAACTTCCTTGAGAGGTGCCGTCTTCTTTGGAGTAGGTCCAAGAGCTTTCTTGATGCCTGCGTAAACTCCACCAATGTCCCCCACATCAGCGCACGCCTGAATGCTGTGGCATAGCTCGTACCAATACGCGTTTGCAAAAAAACGAGTGCTACGCTGAAGCTCGGCTTTTGCCTGCACGAGTTCCTTACGCTCCTTATCAAGAGGGTTAAGGCGGAAATTTAAAGCGGCTTGGCGTTTGGTGTTAATTAAGGGAAGTAGGTGCTCTTGATTGTCGAGAAACCAGTCTTGAGTGTTTGCTTTTTGATATCCAAAAGCTTTGCCGGCAGTGTCAGTCAAAAGAGATTTAATTTTTTCCCACTCGACTTCTACCGATGCCGAGCTGTCCCAGGTTACAACTTCCGCCCGAACCAAGGCCTCAAACGATTCCACTGCCTTCAAATTCCGGATCGTGCCGAGGCTAATTCTTTTCCGTTGAAATGAATTGGACGAATGGATTCTCTTTGGGACGAGTCGGACTTTGGAGACAAGAAGACTGTGGTCACTGTCACAGTCAGCGCTGTGAAACGTACGGGTATGGAGTGTTTCTCGCAAGTCTCTCCTTCTAATAATAGCAAGATCTAATTGGTGCCAGTGTTTAGATCGCGGATGCATCCAAGTAACTTTTTGCATCAATTTGCCTTTGAAGAAGGTGTTGGTTACACACAGCTGGTGTCTAGAACAAAACTCTAATAGTCTTTGCCCACTAGAGTTTAGTTTGCCTATGCCGTGTACACCGAGACATTCTGGCCAAGCTGTTACATCCTGACCGACACGAGCATTAAAATCACCCAAGATATGCAGTCTGTCAGTTGGGGGTACTGCGCGCACTGTTTCTTCGAGTTGGTCATAGAATTGGTCCTTGGTCTCAGGTGTCGAATTAAGCGTCGGTGCGTAAGCGGAGATTAAAGTGGAGAAGCCGTTTTTTGTGTTAAGACGCAAGACCATGATACGTTCAGACACACCCCTAGGTATTTCGACCGCACCAATTAGATTATTACGAACTGCGAAACCCACGCCGTGTTCTCGTGTTTCCTGGGCACTCTTTCCCTTCCAATAGAAAGTGTAGTTAGCTTCACGAATAGACCCTTCGTCCTCGATCCTGGTTTCTTGCAAGGCTGCAATATCGATATTGAGTCTGTTGAGCTCAATATCTATACTACAGGTTTTGCGCGGTTCTTGTGCGCAATTTGAGCTTCGGCAGATGTTTGCGAAGCCCGTCCTCATAGTTCGGACGTTCCATGACGCAAAGCGCATGTAGACTGCATTTTTGTAGGTTTCCAAGTTTTTACTTTTGGCAGGTGATTTAGGTCACAGCATCAACGTCCAGCTGTAGAGCTTGTGCTCCGTTCACCCAGACGGAACAAGTTGATGCTGAGGCGGATCAGTACCTTATTGATCGGGGGCTGCCCGACTTAAGCAGGCGGTAACTGATCAGTGGACCTACGATGGATCCTCCTACTGTCAAGAGTGGCCCCTGGCACCAGCACTTACGCCTATACGTGCCAGCTTATAACCGGTAACTGCCACTCCCCGTGTTGTTTTCCACTTGCAAAGCAGGTGGGCGAAGTGACCTCTTCGCAGATGCTACTGCGCCTGGGACAGACGACTTTATGGCAGCACGAGCTTGCCCAGTACCCGTGCCACCCTCTCCTCCTCCCCAGCAGGACCCACAGGAGAGACAAGTCAGTACATGTGGTGCTGGTTTGGTCGCAGGTACCTAGCTCATGCCTAAACGGAGGCACCGTTCCGGGTTTATTATCAGTTTTCCTTCTATTCAGAGTCTAGATGTTGGTTTCTGATGGTTGTGGATAACAGCGATTTTAAAGGACTGACAGGTTGGGACGCTGTTTGACCTATAAGCCCAACAACACGGGGCTTAGAGGAAAAAGGAGAAGGATACTACTGTCACGGAAAATAATGAAATGTGACACTAGCAGCTAGAGCAGTTCGGGGTCGCGTACCCGTAGTGAGCTCAGTCAGCTATCGGACAAATAACTGATAGATTCACCCTCTGAACTAACACAATATTTAATTAAATAAGTATCGTGTGATTAATTTCAATGTTCCAACAAGATGGTGGCTCTCTTGTTAGAACTTTCCAGGGAGTTTTTGTGACATCTAAGTATTCATGGTCCGTGGTACTATTTTCCATTCACGTCACGTATGCACAATAACCGAACTCTTTTACGTAAAACACCACCAATTTTACAAATATATATTTGACTCAAATAACACAAGATTATGAATAAAATATAAAATCCACTACATGACAGACCAAGATCCTGCCAAGAACTCCATTCCGAGTCTTATTGTTACGCTGTCCAAGTCCAGTCTAGACTACTACAGCTGTGAGCACGAGGCTCCTACATATCTATATTAATACTAGGTGATCATGTCGCCTCTTTCAATAAATACTTAATTACTACATAAAATGCAGGTGCAAACATCGAGAACCATTTGTTTTCTCCGTTTTTTACTACTTTTTACAATGCCAATATCTAAAATTCATAGTAATTCATATTAATATTGTTCCTTTTGTCTAATGTTTTTACACTATTTTATTACGGTAACAATTAGGAGTAGGAAACAGCTAAATCTAAATCAGTATGTGCCTGTTACGTGTAGATATTCACTCTTTCTATTCTGTAAAGTTTATTTAAAAAAAGTTACATTTATAGCAAACGTTAAATAAGAAAAATATTAGTAGACTTAATATAAGTCATTTTTAAATGCTTTGTAAGTCATTGCTCCATTGTGCAAATATAAAAATATTGCATGTTCGTATAGCAATTTAACGTTATACATAGCATAGCCGTTTTTGTAACTATCTATATGTTATAACGCTAACTCCTAACGTGTAATATTTATATTTTTTATTTTAGCCAAGTAATAGGTACTAAGGCTCTTGATACCTGCATAGTATAAAGATTTCGATATTTAAAAAAATATCAATATCGTTAAATCATATATCGATAAAATATCAATATTTCAATATATCGCCTTTACTAAAGAATAACAATTGTAATTCAGCTTAACAATGATATACAGTTTTTACTCCAGTATATTTGTAAGATAATATGTACTACAAAAGTTTTGAAATGTTACATTAGAGTTCTAAAGGCTACTTGCACAAAAGTTATTCAACCATATTAATCTTAATTGTCATTGGAGGGAATAGTGGCTTGAACTGGTAGGTAGTGTGGTCAAACCACTTGTTTCTTACCTCCATTGATTGCGGTTTATTAGAGGTCTGCGAGGGCAAGGGTATTACAGATACGTGCTCAATCTTGGGATGCATAGGTATATAATCGATTGAGCTGGGAAAAAGAAAACATACACACTTATTTGGCAGAGCTGCGGCCTATCACTGGTATGCTGCTGAGGTGGAGGCACTCTTATTTTTACAGCGTCGAATAAAAACGGTATAGCGTCCGTATCACAAAATATACATATTTTCACTTGTGGCGTGGCTAGCGTTGGTTCGCGACACAGAGCGTTCTTGTATCACGCGCGGCATGTTGACGAAGACTAGCGGCGCGACTGCAAACGGATCTCTCTAGCTTTCGATCTACAATAACTAGATAAAGGGTCGGCGCAAAAACTACGTCTCGGTAAATAAGAGCTCACTTGAAATGTGTGCTCTTCTTTTGTTTAGTTTGTTTGAAACACAGCCAATGTAAGTCCGTTTCTCATGCCGCAGTGTATTCAAAAGATGCGAAAATAATACCCGAAAAAGCAATTTAACGGCCGGAGTATCTTACTTTCGCTAAATACATGTTGAATAAGTTATATTTTAAGCTTTAAACTAACAAATAATATTAAATTTTGAACAAAATTACCGATTATAAACCTGTGATACAAATGTTTGGCCTCGCCATGCACAAACACGCACAATAACGGGAAAACGTACTTTATTCATTACGTGTTAAGTTTGAATTCACACTAAATGTTGTTTATGTTGTCTTTTCATTTGTGAGGGGAGTCATTTATTGCTTTGCTCGTTTTATCGTAAGTATTAGATAATATTTTAAACATTTGTGACTTTATTACTAGGTGTTACGGTTGTAATTAGGTTGAACTTAAAACTGTTTTAAAACTTTTTTCTCCCTTTCTTAGTAAACAAATAGCTACACATAAGTATATATTTACACGGGCAGCTATTAGCTTCAATTTTGTATGTGACCCTTTATCTAGTTATTGTTGATCGAAGCCTCTAGTGGTATGTTTAAAGAAAGGATTCTGGATGTGGGGGGAAACAGGAGTGGCCCTCGCGAATTACAACAAAACTAACTACTTATAAAATAACTACAAGTCATTATTATTTTTTTATTTAAATAAGATGATTATGTGTACCAATATTTTAAAGTAAGAGTTTTAAAGAATACTCGTTAATTTATATGTTCACCTGTTAGACTACTAAGATTAAGATTACCAGCTTGCTCCAAATTCCGGTGCCTTGGTAAATTGATCCAAAACGACGGCAGCGTAGACAATGACGTGAGAAATATGATCAATGTTGGATGCAAGAAATGGCGACAGATGTTTGGGAAATCTTGCCATCCATGAATACCTTCGAAACTCACGGGGAAAGTGTATAAAACTATTATAAGACCAGTCATACTATATGCAACTGAGTTAAGACAGAAACGGATGAGAGAAATGATGCGATTGTTGAGATGAATGTGTGGTGTAACTAGAATAGATATGAATAAAAATGAATATCTCAGAAGAAGTTTTAAAATATCACCAGTGACAGAGAAATTGAGGAGTAATAGGTTAGCATGATACGGTGATCTCATAAAAAGAGGTGAAAGACATATAACTAGAATAGTTTTAAGTATGAAATTAGACAAATATAAGAGTAGAGGAAAACCGAAAAAGGTATGGATAAAAATGTATGAAAAATGACATGAAAGGTGTGAAGTCTGAGAAAACATCTGACAGAGGAAACTGGAAAAAGAAAACATGTTGTTCGACCCTACCTAGGTGGGATGAGGTAAGATTATAATGTATATAATAAAAAATATCGACCACCGATATCCAAATTTTAATATCAACCTATCGATATATCGTCAAAAAAAAATTTGTGACTATTATCGATATTTAAAAATTTTAATATCGATATTTAAAAATTATATCAACAGTCCTAATGAAAGAGTACCTATAATAATTAATAAGTATTATATTACTATATTACTTATTATACTCTTTGGTATTATAGGAAGTCCTAATAGGCACTTAGGCAGGTAGGTGCACATCAGGATAAACTTCAAAGTTTACATCTTTCAAACTTTATTTCTGCATTTTACAGTGATTACTAATTTATGGTAATATTATGACAGTTTATAATTTTTCTTTCAATACATTATTATAAACTAACTATTTTTTAACTTTGCTTAGGTGGTAGACAGAATAAGAAACTAAGTAAACACATCCAAGATGTTAGCCTTGCGTGCGGTTACGTTATCAACACGAAACAAGATAAATACAATTTTAAAGTCTTCACTCTATATAGAGCCAACAAAAAGTATTTTTTTATTCAAAATGTTCAATATGTATATATATGTTTATATTCGCTTTATTTTTGTGCATGAAGTTCGTGGTAGCCAGCTATTGACTGAATCATTGTGAAGTCTTAATTAATTGTAATATTACATTAGTATATTAAAACTAATAACATTTTTATTAATAAGATATTAACTTATGGTACACTGAATTGTACAATACTTTTTAAACGCTTAGCACTAACAGTTATTGAAAAGTTAAGTACTACCTGATTAACAGAATGTAAAGAAGTATCTTTTCAGTAAATTATAAAGGTAATGTTAATTTTGTAGGAATAAAGTGTCAGGTGCCTGTGAGAACATTCACATCTGATAAAAAAGTTACAATGGTAGATCCTAAAAGAGTTTTGAGCTATGATGACATGTTAAAGGTGATAAACCAACCTGAGAAAGTGATCATTGATGTTCGTAATCCTGATGAAGTAAACACGACTGGCAAAATACCCTCAAGTATCAACATTCCATGTAATTATATTTACAAAAATATTGTCTAATAATTTGAAGCAATCTCTAAACTATTACTATCACAAAACAATGTAATTTATAAATAATTAATTTATCGTTATTTTATGGGTCACCAATAATAACAGGATATTAAACATTTTAAACAAAATAAATCTGCTAATAAAATTAAAATACCCTTATGCAATAGGCAATGAGGGTTGTTTTAACAACAAAATTAAGTAAGAAATGTAATATTACATAATATATTCAAAATACATCTAAAAATTTAACATAAACAATTATAAAAAAAGTAAAACTATTATTGGTAGATGACCTATATAAAAATAGCAAAATAGAACTTGTACTCCTTGAAAATACTAATATATTATTTGTATAGTAATACTTTTGATTTAAAAACTTGTTTGAACATAATGTATGGCTTCAGCAGCAAATTACACAATATAACGAACCATATTGCTGCTTACATATATTTTTTTAGTAAACAATGTGCAGGAAGTTCTGATGTCCATGTCTAATGAGGAGTTCAAGAGACAATATCAAAGAAGTAAACCATCGTCTTCTGATGAACTAATATTCTATTGTCAATCAGGAAGGAGATCCTCAGAAGCCTTAGATAAAGCTTTAAGACTTGGGTATTCTAAGTGAGTACTTTAATTATCACTGGTAATATTTTGATTTTTTATTTATTATTTTGATTGTGTTTTAACTGTTCTAAATGAAAATATTTCAGTTCAAAGACGTATTTAGGGAGTTGGAATGAGTGGTCAACCAAGCCGAAGTGAATTACTTTCTGATATATCAAATATTGTGAAGTAAATTTGGTTATGTTATACTTATAATCATTTTAATTAATAGTTGGTGTTAGTTTCTTTTTTTTTATGTATAAATGAATCTGATGTTATAATAAATGTTCAAATTTATCCTGTTATATTTTATTAATCAACAATTTTATTTGATTGTTAGTTAAGGAAAAATAAATTAAACAAAAGTTGTTTGTGGAATTTATATATAATAAGGTAATAAAAAGTCAGTATGTTCGCACTTTAACTATAACAACTAAATAAAATAATCTTTAATAAAATAATGAATTGTATAATTTGATTTAAAATATTTGTCTTCATGTACACTTTCTTGTATCAAACTATCCTTATTTGTTTTGATATGAATGTTATGGCATAAATAACACTTGTGCAAAGTCAAAATTGGGGGGGCGAGGGTGAATGACTAAACACAAATGCTTTCAAGTCATGATGGTATAGACTGATGCAAAATAATATGGTGTTTTGAGAAATCTGCAGGAAATATAATAACATTATATGTATATATCAACATATACACAAGGTTATCACAAAACCACTGAAGGCTATTGTTGCTGTAATTTATCAATTTAATCTTAAAGAATGCTTTTTATATCAAAAAATCACACCCATATGAACATAACTAGTTGAACACACTTTATGTTAAATAAGAAAACAACGAGTATTAAGATTATTTCAGATTTCTATTGCTCTTTGTTTTTCCAATCTGTCCAACTTCCAAGGTAGTTTCTTGTACTGAAAATATGTGAGATATTTTTAAAACAGTTATATTAATAACATTTTTGTATTGATTAGCTATAAATAATAGGCAAGTAGGATAAAGATTATTAATTATTTTATTGAGTTATATTTCTTTGGTGCATTTGAAATTGGCGAAATAGATGAAATAGAATATTTATCTAGAAATGGAAATGCCAATGTAGCATATGATGAAGTTAGTTGAACCTATAGTAATGTAGCCAGATTTATTGACTTGTTGATTTGATTGGATCAGTGCTTCCAAATAGTCATTTGCAAAATTTTAAACTGGTAGGTTGTACACACAGTTTTACAATACTAAGGTAATAATACACGATTTAATATTCTACTTATACACAACAACATGACCATGTGTGAATAAAATTTGAATGTGTGTTCTCTCTCTCTGTGTTCTCTCCATGGTATATTTCTTTATAAACAATTTCTTTTAAGTATAAATTTCTATTTCATATAGTTTATGTGTAATTAGTATTCAAACTTTTATTAATTACATTTTACAGGTTTAGTCAACCACAATGTCACCCAGGCACATATCCGAACTTTTGGTTTGGGGGGGCAAACTTTGAAACAACCATGTGAACTATAAAAAATCTCCTTTATTTTATGTATCCTCAGTTTTGGGTGGGATAAATGCCAACTATCCACACTCTGTATATGTGCCTGATGTTAAATGATAATGTAATATAAGAAAGTAAATGCACTAAGCATAGAGGTTGAACTAAATACTTACTTTTTATAACCAAGATCAATTGCATTTTGTTGGGCTTTTCCAGATCTTTTCCCTATCATACAATAAAAAATTATTTCAGTACTAATGTTTGGTTTAGCTCTATTGTAAGTCTGTTGAAACTCTTTCTCAGTCATGGAGCCTAAAACTGATGAGACACTGCCCACTGAAATTAAGATATGATATATGTATAAAACTAAGACTACCAGCTATTTGCTATTGTATTCTTAAGATATAGTATATATTTGGCTAACAATGTATAAATATAGTTGCCACTAACTGTTTAGAAGTTATACTATGTATACTGACTTATATCTTTTTTTATTTTATTGTAGCACGCCTAAGGGATCGCACTGTGCCTGATGGTAAGCACAAGTAAGATTTTATGATGGTAAGATTTTAAGCACAGTACACCAAGAGATGTTATGCCGGCCGGCGTAAATGTCTCTTCACGTTACGCTTGAAGGAACCCATGTTATAGGAAGGAGGGAACACACTGGCCGGGAGATTGTTCCATAGCTTCACGGTACGGCAAAAATAAGATGTAGCGGACTTTTTTAAAAGCCAAATTTCCTTCCAAACGTAACAAACTCCTTACTTACATGGAATATTAATGCTGTTTGGAATTTTTCCATGTTCCTTAACCTCATCTGGCTCTCTTACATCGACAAGTAAAACACTATTATTATCTTTAGCCACTTTCTTAACATATTGATAGTCCGCAGTCATGGGTTCAGGATTCGCTTCCTGTGTGTATAATCGTCGAGACTCCGCATTTGGAAGGTGAGCAAATGTACTCTCTTTAAATCAAAAATAGTTTTTAATGTATTATAAAATTATTCAGAGTAAATGCACACACTTCTTATTTCTTTTACAAATCATAGGAATTATTCACCAAAAGAGAAAGATTGTCGCATCGACCAGTTTGTAATATGCATCGATCTTGCTTTAATTATTTTAGAAGCCGAAGGAAGCACTCTGCAAAGAACCCTTGCGAACATTTTGAAATGTGATAATAAATAGAATTATAAGAATACGTTTCAAATAGTTATTTGAAAAAGAATAATAAAACTACGATGTATATATATCTCCAAAACAACAGTTTATTATCATTTATCTACTCTCCTAATCACAGAATAATAATAATATTATCGGCGCTCATAATCAGTTTGGTGTTAGAGATGCTCGGATCTAAAGTAACGGTTTTGTTTAAATACCGATAAAAACAATTTCTCAAAGATAACCTAATTCAAAAAATTACAATGTGTGCCAATCGCGGTAGAACAAATGAGTAATCAAGATCACGTCACGACTGATTCGGTTAACATGATTCGATCTTAGAAAAGTTTTTTTATTTCTTTGGATCTGTTTGGCTCTAGAAACTTATTTGAATGAACGAATATCTGCACGACGTTTGTTAAAAGCGAACGAGAAACATTGCTATTAAAATTACATGCGAGTAAAGTCTTTATGAGCTATATACTACATAAAATTGCAATATGTATAATATACATTACTGGTGAACTAGACACTATGATTGCTTATTATTCATCTTGTTATTGTTATAATGAAAATATAATATAGTCGTATGTTGTTGGTAAATATCTATTTGACAATTTGACCATATTAAAATTTTGGAAAGAAATTCAATTATTATAGTTGCGTGTACGTAGTACGAATTACAACGATTCAAATGAATTACACAAGGCAAGACGGTTTGACACAAAACATATAGATGGAATCTTCATTCACCAGGATCATAACTTAATTAAATAAAAACATATATTTTCACTATGTCCCTTCATTTATTTTATTTTTAAATAATTATAAAATAAACGGTTTTTTACAGTTATAAAAAAGATCGGTGCTGAAAATTATAATCGGTACACATCTCTAATTCATATTGCCACAAAAACCTTTAAAAGATTAGGTTACGGTCTGTAACTATTAACAATAAATTTTAATAATTAGTAGTTATTTTGAATTGTATTGAAAAAAAAAACTCAATTTTAATATTTAATTTTAGTGGGATATTTAATAATTTACATACAAATAGAGTCAAGATCTCTTTTGCGTAGCAGTGGTATATTTGGTCCGCAATAATGATCTTTCGTCGTATAATTCAATTGTCGCAATATCCTTTATCGCATCAAATAATGAAATCCCGCCAATTTTGTCAACGTTCATATCGACCCACCTCCAGACATGGGTTGTCTTGAGCGTAAGCTATGACGTTTTCAGCGCCACCACAACGTTAGTGGTCGCCAAGTGGAACGATTAAAAGGCATTTTTGGCGTTGTGAATGTCAAGTGGAATGCAGTCTATATAGTCTGTATCAAATTATTTGATCTTTCCTATAACCATCACATCACTATTGGTTTCTAATGATTATCTTATATAAAAACTTTAACTTGTTTTATTTCAGAAAATAATATTGAAATTTAGTATTATCACATGTACCTAATTAATGTTATATAAATATTTAAGATATATTGTGTATAGCTATTTGTTTATAAAATGTGTGTAATTATGAGTATTTAAAATCTTTATCAAATGACCAAAATTTCCATTGAAACAAAACATTGACACTGGCAAATGCTTCTGCAGAACCAAAATAAGAAAAAGTATTTGACCACTCTGAAGTTGATGCGCAGAACACAAATTTTGGCTCGCACGCGCTTGTACCCATCCCTATTGTACCCATTGTACCCACGTTGACACGGGTTTCAGACTAACAGTGTCGATAGCGCGGGAAGCATAAAGTTTGGCGGTCTTGTTTTGTGTTTGAAATTTAACTAATTTTTTCATTTGGATAAGGTTTTCATTAGTTTGTATATATTTTAAGTAATTTATAGTTTTTTTACTTGTGTAATTAGTGTATGTTTATAGGTAAGTTTTTTATTAATATAGTATAATAGTTTAAAATCGGTAGTACATAAGTGTGAATCAGAGAATGGAGGAGCCCCCAGATCCTGGGGGCTTCGTTCCTCCAGCAAGTAATTACGTTACTATAACCTCTGAATCTGGTATGGACACAGAGGGGTCTCAAAATCAGTCCAAAACTCGCAAAAGAATTCGGCTTCATAAAGTATGCAAAAATTGTAATAAAAAAGTTAGAAAGTCTAATAACAACTCCAAAGGAGGTTGTGGATGTGAAAGTGACGAAAATTTAGGTGAATCTGTGTCTAATGGTAATAATGCTAATAATAATTCATCAATATCACTTCCACAGACACACACTGAGAAAATGGAGACTACATTTGTCAGAATTGGTCGAACTGCCTATCAATCCACAGATTTGTCTCCTTATTTAATTCATGTACAAAGAGAACAATCTGACCCTAAAGATGGCTCCACATTTCACCCGCTTTCATTCGGGAATCTTTTAAAGAAACACAATATCAATAATATCATTAATGGCAGTGTGAAACGAATTGGTAGAAATAGAATTGCTTTAAGTTTCTCCAATTATTTAGACGCCAATAACTTTTTATCACATGCATTGTTAAAGGAAAAAAATTTAAATGCATTCATTCCATCTTTTAACGTTACTCGCATGGGTCTAGTTAGAGGCGTCCCAACAGACTGGACATTAGATGAAATTAAAAATAATATATCAGTTCCTATTGGCTGTGGGAATATCATAAAGGTTAGAAGATTAAATTTCAAATTAATAGTAGATGGAATATTGTCTTATAAACCGTCGCAAACAGTTGTTCTCACTTTTGATGGTCAGATACTTCCAAAACGAATATTTGTATGTTATAACTCCCTACCAGTAGACTTATATATTTACCCCACAATACAGTGCTACAATTGTTGTCGCTTTGGACACACCAAACTTCAATGTAGATCTCTTCCACGGTGTTATAAGTGTGGTAATAGTCATAGTGGAGAGACTTGCTCTCAAGAAGAAAACAATTCTTGTTGTTGCTTGTGTTCTGGTTACCATTTCGCTACAAGCAAAATGTGCCCAGAGCTGAAGCGACAGCAGGACATTAAATTATATATGGCACAGAACTGTGTTTCTTATTCGGAGGCAGCAAAAATATATAAACCGGTTACTAAATCATTTTTAGACTCCCTTGCTTCAGCTGAAATTCAAAAATCTTCAACAGTTTTACCTTCTATATCTAATACAAATTTAAAAACATCACACAAGAAAACTATTCAATTAAAGCCACGCTCTCCCCCCAAATTGCAGAAAGGCTATGACCAGGTAGCGCATAATGCTTTGATACATGAAAACAGTATTCCATCTCCTGCCAATGGTTGTGCAATAGTTCCAAATAATAAAGAAAAATCTTTCAATGACATCATAGCTTTATTAATCGACTTATTATCGCAATCACCTGATTTACCGTCCAACGTAGCTATTATAGTCAATATGCTGAAAAATATTCTATCAAACAATAATGGATCAGTCGAAAATAGTACAGTGGAACTGTCGCAGTATAATTAATAAAAAAGCAGACTTAATACATATTCTAAATAAATTTGAACCTATCGTAGTCTGTCTCTCTGAGACATGGCTCAAGCCTGAATATTCTTTTAGAATTTCAGGTTATTCTGTAATTCGACAAGATAGATTTGACGGATTTGGCGGTGTTGCCATGTTAATTAAGCATTGTCTTCCCTTTTCGAGAATTACTCTTCCTTCTTCCAATTATAATTATTCTGTAATAGCTGCTAATGTAAATAATATTTGTTTTGTTTCTCTTTACATTCCTCATCCTTCAAATGTAATTTTTTCTGAGATTCAAAATATCATTTCTACTCTTCCAAAGTCATGCCTGATACTAGGAGACTTTAATGCACAGCACGTAACATGGGGCAGCTCTATTTCTAATTACTATGGAGAGCAACTTCTCGAAATATTAGACAATTCTGATCTTTGTGTACTTAATACAGGATCTCCTACTCGTCGTACAGCACCTCACGAGAATGCTAGTGTTGTGGATTTGTCTATCTGTAGTCCAAATCTAGCATCTGCTTTAACTTGGCAAACTCTTTCCTCTTCTTTGGGCAGTGATCACTTCCCTATTCTAATTTCCTTCCCTTACAAAGTCAGGTATACTTAAAGCAATTGAATACATTTTGTTAATGAAACTTAATAAAACTGTTATTTTTTCAGACAGTCTAAGTGCGCTACAGGCATTAAATAAAGTTCCATTCAAACTAAGACACAGTCATTCTATTATTCTTGATATCCGCAAATTGTTACATACTTGCTCTATTAGGAATTATAAAGTAGTTTTTGCTTGGATCCCTAGTCACACGGGAATTTATGGAAATGAAAGAGCAGATCAATTAGCTAAAGAAGCCGTGGAATGTGGAGACCTTTATCCTTTTAAAATATATTATCATGATCTTGTTGCTTTATCTAGTGTTCATCTCAAGAAGGCTTGGAATGAGTACTGGATAAGTAGTGCAGGATCTAAAGGGAAATTTTATTTCAGTATTCAGCCAAGTATTAGTCTAAAACCTACATGGATTTTTAAAGCTGGATTTGATAGTGTTGTAACTACTATTTTAATTCGTATGAGATTGGGCCATGTATGTACTCCTTTTCACCTTGCAAAACTTCGTGTTTTACAAAGTGCATCGTGTTCCTGTGGATTTTATGAAGGGGATGTTAATCATATTTTCTTTTCTTGTCCATTAAATGACTCCGCCACTTTCCTCCATTCTTTGAGATCATTACTGGTTCCTTTTCCTATATCTGTAGTTTCCCTATTGGTTTCTAATGATTATTATATATATAAAACTTTAGCTTGTTTTATTTCAGAAAATAATATTAAAATTTAGTATTTTCACATGTATTTAAAATTAATTTATAATATTTAAGATATGTTTTGTATAAGTATGTGTTTATAAAATGTTTGTATATATGAATATATAAAATCCTTATCCAATTACCAAATCCTAAATTTTTTATATATAAACTAAAATAACTTCCTGCGTTTTAATAATCTTATGTCAATTAAAAATATTGTATAAAATGTTTTACAATGTCCATTGAAACAAAACATTGACACTGGCAAATGCTTCTGCGGAGCCAAAACAAGAAGAAGAAGAAGAAGAATAACAGTGTCAGTGCTACATGCAGTAGGCCATAGATAAGATACTATATACTGAGACAGTAGGCTATGGCAGTAGTTCGTGGTAATTCGGCTCACTGAATTTGGCCCTACTCTTTTTGATTTTTTTTATTTTTAATTATTTGTTCGTCGTTTGTTCGTTAATGTTCGAATGTAAAAATTGTTTGTTCGTCTTTTATTTATTTACAATTAATTAGCCTTAACACTTAACACCTTTTTTATTTTTAATTATTTGTTCGTCGTTTGTTCGTTAATGTTCGAATGTAAAAATTGTTTGTTCGTCTTTTATTTATTTACAATTAATTAGCCTTAACACTTAACACCTTATGAGATACCTATATCGAAATATTGTACTATTGTAGAATTATACATTTCAAACGAATTAATTGTTTGTGTAGTATGTGTGTCGCTAGTTATTTAATGTAAAAGTACCCGGATGACCGAGCCTAGCTCGGTTTTTTATATAACATTTTTAAATTAAAATAAACTGTTAGGTTTGCATCACAAAATTAGCATGTTATATATAAAACTAAAAATGTTAAAAAAAGATATCTCTCTTTTGGTCTCATTCGGATTCGAACTGGGGTTAGACGGATATTCAAAGCAGCAGATTTCCATTTGACCTATTTTTGGTTTAACAGCGGCGGCGTAATTTACCTTTATATTCTAGCGATATTTTTTCAGTGCCTGAAAAATCTGATAAAAAACGTTTTCTATCAACGAAATCTAGCTAGATCGATTTATCGTCCCTGAAACCACCTACATACTAAGTTTCGCGGAAATCGCTGCCGCCGTTTCCGAGTTCCTGAATATATAACAATATAAAAATATACAAGAATTGTTCGTTTAAAGGTATAGATAGATGTAATAGTCTTACTCTTAACTGTAACTGCATATTGACATACAGTGTATGATATTTATGCAAACGCTCACCTCGAAACGCAATCGTCTACACTTATCGCAATCGAATTTTTTTTCAAGGGTTTCAAATGTGGTTAGTAACTATTATAAAGGACTAAAAAAACTCTTTTGTGTATCTAGATTAAACTAAAAAACATTTTGACCGATCTTTACGAAATCTTGTATGCGAGAAGTTTGTTTCGTTCCTCAATTGATATAGTACAATAATAATTACTATTACTTTATGAAATCTTATCAATTGATTTTGATGAATGGAATTTGTTGAAATTTACCATACGGGAAGTACATATAATTAAGAAACTTATGAGCTATAAAAATATCAATAATTCTTTTTGAGACCTAAAATATATTAATGTTTTTACCAAATAAAATAACGAGATGAAAATAATGATTGCATAAAAATATGTGTGGATCCGCGGCCCATTGATAGTATATGAAAATGTACGTTAGTTCACTTCTCTTTGATTTGACACGGAATCTATCTCGACGTTTGAGCTTGCAAAACGTGTTGGACCATAGATAAGACACTATATACTGAGATGTTGGACTGTTTGAGGTCAGCATCTCGGATCAGTATGATATTGACGAAGTTATTATGTGAAACAAATCACACATTTCAAGTAAGTATATTCTTATATCAATATGATTAAAAAAAAAACGATTGCTTGCATTTTCTTTGAGTAGGTATTTCAATTTTTGTTGTAATGCTGGAGCTGGTATCCCTAATGTGACAGCTGGATTCATCACTACGAAGTTTTAGTTTAGCGATAGTAATTTTGATTTTTGTGTTAAATAATACCTACTTCCTACGACGCGTTGTAAGTTCTAATATATATTTTGTCTGTCTATGAATAACTATGACAGAATTTTATCTTTGACTTCGTTTGTGTACACAACGCATCATCGATGTCTTTTATTCTTGTTGCAGTCTATTTCCACTCCTAGTACTATGTTGATATACACGAGTAACTTATTTTACTTCCAGATACTTAATGCATAACGTATAGGAGTAACCGTGGGTAGTGGGAGATGATTTCTGGTTTGAAATCGATATAGTTACATTTATATATAAAATGGGGTCTATGCGACCGACTGGACGATTCATATCGTTCGCAAATAATATACAGAGGACACAGAAGCAAGCTGGTAAGTGTTGTGTGTTGATACTGTTGATTTACAAATGTGCATTCCAGTGTAATGAATCATAGTTGATATTGATATTACATATGTCCTTGTTTGTGATTATTTAGCTTCGCATGTGTTGTGTAAAAGTAAAATTAATTCTATTTCGTTTGTGAATACTTGTGTTTAGAGTAAATACATATGCTGAGGTTAATATTATATGAAATGTAATTATTTTAGTTTATATTATTCATTCAAAATTTTGCTTTTTAAATACTTGAATGATTACACTCACCCCATGACACTGGCTGAATCGTGGATAATGAGCACAGGAGCTAAACAAAAAAATGTGTTCAATTAATTTTAACTAAATTGTTAATAAACATGGTTCAGTTTACATAATATTATTGTATATATAGTTGTATAACAAACTAAATATGATATGTGCTCTTGATTTATGTCCATAAATGTTGTTTCTATTGTTTTTAATTTCGCCAATCTGTTACCTTGCAGCAATCCTTATCGTATTTATAGTATAAACTAATAAGCAAAATTTAATTTTTAATATGTCTGTGAGTAGAATCGTAATATATCTGGAGTGCAGAATAATAGACATTAGTGTTGTTTTTTTTACTTTGTCTTAGTTATCTGATATAGCATATAAATGCAAAGTAATTTTATTCATAAATCTTGTTTAATTGGCTAGATAGATTGTAATAAAATTTGGCTTAAGGATTGTTTATGTAATTTACTTTTGTAGTTTTCACCCATGAAGCCGGTTGACAAAATAACTTGCTAGTTATTTACAAAACAATGAATATTTAATTCATTCTTAAATAAAGAATAATATACATATATTACATTTATATTAGTAATAAAGTTCACTATGTAAAGTACTCAGGTATATAAATCTAATATACAAGTATAATACAAAAACTAAAGTATTTTTGTTTGCCCATCAGTTACTCTCAAACTATTATACCTATCCTAATAGAATTTTGCATACAAGTTGATTATGTTGTGAAATAGTGTATGCAATACTTTCTACAAAGCATAGAATAATACTTGATACTTGCATAAGATTAAATAGCTGCTGCATATGTTTATTATATAGTTTATCTTAAAATTATTTTAAATATCTTAAATCCCTCCAATTGATAAAGATAGTACATTCCTTTAACTTCAATATATTTACAGTACCAACAGGATTTCCACAAAGTTTATCAGGAAGTGAGACTGATGTCTCAACATCAAATGAAAATTTGTCAAGAGAGGAACGTTATGTGGTTCGTCACACAGCTCGAGTGGAACCACAGGGACAGGAGAATCAAAGTCAATCCAGTAATAATAACAACAACAGAAACTCACTGAAGGTTAAAAGGATTTAGTAAATACTTGCTAGGGAAATCATATTATATATTGCCTTGTCATTTTATACTTATATGTTAGAAAAATCCCTTATACTTGTATTTATATAAATGCTTGCAGATTTTTAAATATTTAGATAATACACAAGAAAGCCAACACAAATGTATAAAAAGATGCCATAACATAGAATATATCCCATAAATATGATTTTAGAATATTTATGTACTATGGTTGGTTATTTTTAAATCGTTTAAATGTGTTGTTGTACAGGATAGTGTAACGGGAAGTAACCGCAACTCTCTCAAGGATTCAGTAGGTGGGAGCAACAGCAATAGGAGCTCTCTTGACGTGTCCTCATCATCTTATAATACTCTGATTATACATAACCAGGACGATTCCTGGTCAACACGACCAACTCCAATTCGGTAACTAAAATTTTAGTCATAATTTAGTATTTCAAGCAATATTTAACTATAATAATTTTCTATTTTTGGGAATAGTAAGTTTAAAAATATAATAATTTCAGTTGAAGAGTAATAGTAGTTATAGGAAAACTGAATTGTTTACTTATTGTGGGATGTTCAATTAACAATACTTTAGGATATAGAAAAAAAATGGCCAAAGAGCTCTGATAGAATACTAATTGTAAATTAGCTGCAGTTTTTGGTATAAATTTCTAAGTTATACATATTTTTCATACATCAAATGAATAATTAGTAAATTTAATAACACAATTACCAAAATTATAGAAGATTTATTTTGCATTTTTATAATTATTTGTATTATAGCTGTCTCTGTGTGAAAATAAATTAATTATTTTTTAATAGGCATTGAAATGAGGTGATGATAACTCACTATGTAATTACAGAGTATAATGATAATATGTATTTATACAGAGAACACGAACGATCTAGCAGTGAAGTGAAACATCCAACAAGTCAATCTTCACCATACCATACTTTAAAAAAAACTGAACTTGGTAAGAAGCCAAGTGGCATACCTTTGCCTAAGTCTCACAAAGAGCAAGCAGTTACTACGACAGCTAACTACATTGACATTGGAGGCCAGAGGATTTACACCAGTCCACCTGATCATGGAGTTCAGGTGACTTAATATTTTTATTAATGAGTTATTGCTATAAGGAAGTTGGAATTTTATATGGAAGTGTATGGCCACATTAAAGCGTATCATGTAAATGATAGAATATTTAAGAAAAGTTTTCTGCCTTACCAAGAATGTCAGACTGGAAATAGTGTTCATGATGACACACACATGTGTATCTCACTATCGTATACATGTATGACTAACTAGTTTTGTAAGCTTAGTGGACTAGCAATTATGGTGTTCAAGGAAACTACCCCAATTGCGGCATCGAGAAAAACTTGGTGAAGCTGTGAAGTCCAATCAGGCCAACAAAAACAAAAAAACAGGCCAGAGTGTACAAAAAAACGAATTCACAGGAATGATACAGCAATAAAACATTGTTCGTTAAGAACATATAATATAATTTAATATATAATTTATATAAAAATGAATGTTGGTATATCTAGGATTGACAAACTCCAATACGATGTGATTAAACACTATGAAAGTTGGCACATCATAGCATTTTTTTAAGATAAAAATTTTTAGCCTATCATTTTATTTGAACCCGCCACTAGGTGGGGCTGTAGCACTATAAATTCTCTATTGTTTGTTTAGGCTAAATTAGGTATTCAAGTGGCATATTTCCTCCTCCCAATCCCCTCACCAGTGCTTAAGTCATTCGGAATACATAATGACTAGGGCACACATCTCTGATCGAATATTAATAATAATTTGCATAATAAACGTTCATATATATAATTAGAGAGTAAAAGTGAAAGGTGCGAACCGAAGTGTTAGTGAAAGAAGAGGAGGCCTCCTACGACCGTGATAACAGCCGAGACGTGAGTCCCCATATCCTTCCGAACATTGTGCATTCTTAGCGATCACCAGAAAAGCATCCCGCCGAATAGTCAAATATTTTTTATCACAACTACAACCAGCGTTTACATTGTTCAACTGCTAATCCTCAAAGTTCAATTTGGAGAAAAAATATTGATACATTAGTAATTTATCAGATATAATAATTATAAGCTATAGGTAGTTACTGATATGTAATATTTATTCACAATACAAATGTGAATGTAATATTTATTCACAATACAAATGTGAATGTGCCAGCTAATGTTAAATGATTTTTAAATAGGAAATAACAGAAATCCCTGATGATTTTCTGAATCAGTCGTCAGTACTGAAGCACCTGGCTAAGGAAGTGGCTCAGTCGCCCACACCCCGGGGGCCGACGCCTCCCGCCTCCCCACGCGTGCCTCCGCCCAGGGATGAATGCAGGAAGCAGAAGAGTAAATGTTCCAAATCTAAACTCAGCAAGGAAAAGTTGAATCTATCTCGATCACAGCCCGATCTGACCAGGTAATACTTTTTATATGACTGACTAGCGATGCGATATCGTCTTCGTTGTTTATTTTCTTAACACAATATAATTTCGGTAAAGAGGAACGAAAAAGGCATTGTTGAATGCTGAATGCGTAATATTAAAAAAAAATCATAGTTTTTAAAATATTAATAACCTTATATTAAACTAGCAGGCTCGGCGGACGTTGTCCCGCCATGGTAATAAATAAACGTAACCATATTATATACCTAAACCTGTCTCATGAATAATTTTATCTACTGGTGAAAATCGCACGAAAATCCCTTCAGTAGTTTATCGCGACCAGACAGGCAGACAGACGTGATATATTTTATATAACGGCTTAGTGTTGTTATATTTAAATTGATTAGATATATTTAGATTAATTATTTACAGACAACATGAAAGTGCTTAAAAGTTGATGTTTTAAAAGACCATTACCAATCGTCCCTTGGAATAATCCATGACTTTTAGACCATAAAGATTTCACACCTCAAAATAAAGCAAAATACTCACAGAAAACCTACGTGAAGTAACAGTGCTTGCATTGTTGCGTTTCGTTTGGTCAGTGAGAGCGCCGGATAACCCACCTCCGCCTCCCCCTTCCTCTCATCCCCTTTCATTCCTCTCCCCAAACGCTGGCAACGCACTTGCTACTCCCCTGGTGTGGCTAGCGTCTATGGACGGTGGTCATCTCTTAACATCAGGTGACCCACCAGTTCGTTTGCCTCCTATGATATTTAAAAAAACTCCCAGAAGTACAGAATTAATTATTGTTTTTTTGTGTTTCTTTAGGTTCTTAGTGCTTAATCTTAAAGGGTATTTTAGTCATGTTTATAAATAGACACAACAGTACAAGTCTTTCCAAAAACCCATATCTTCGTGGTCCTTTATACATAGGATGAGTGTGTAAAAATAATTCCACTTGGACTTAAGTAACAATTTGGTCTAAGAAGATTTGGTTGCCGGAACTCACATTATTGATGTTTTCATTTTAAAAGTGGCAGATAGGCTAACTTAGAGAATATCTTTGCCATTAATATTATTGTAATTATTCTGTCAAGTCTATTAGATACATTTATGTAGAGAATTATGTGTAATTTCTGTAAATATTATAAAACAAAATTGTTTTTCGTGTCTGTGTGTTCCCTTGTTTCATCTAAACTACAATGCTACATTTTGATATGGTTGTCACTTCGAGAAGGTTTATATGTATAATTCATATATATTATGCATATATTTACATAAATTAAAATATTGATGTATTGTGATGAAGTCGTAAAGAGTTTTCGAGTGCTTACATTGGTAACGCTTGCTAAACCTTGTATATACATCAAAGTAATGCATTTAGAATGCAGAATTGTACATCTAGAAGAGGCGACCAGAAGAATATGGTTTATATCTATGTCCTATGGATAACCCACAGTATTCATTTTTTTCTTTCTACATATTATAAAAATAATTGGTTATTTTTAACCAGGTGATATATATATCCAATGAAATACTTTAGTTACGTTGAGCATTCAATTTAATGTAGATTAAATTAAGTACTTTCAGTTTATATCATTTATATATAATATCGCAAATATCAAAAAGTTATAACTTCACTCAACAAAAAAGTCATTGGAATGAAGATTCTTATGCAATTTCTATGACTTTAATGAACTGTAAATTTGGAAGTATAAATAACTGGAACTGTAGAGAATGACGATGCTCCATATTAGCACAATGTACCCATGCGAAGCCGGGGCACGATACTAGTTCATATAATATTGATTTTCATGGATATAGTGTTGGAGTTCGAGCAGTGCCAGGAGGTTCCGAGTCAAGTGGCTGGTGTAGTGGTGGTGAAGGTTCATTGGAAGAACCTGATGACGCCTTCACAGCTGTTCTGGATGCTCTGGCAGCTGAGAATCACCAGTTGAAACGGCAGTTAGCTGATGCCTGTGAACGTGTGGCCAAAACGTCAAAGGTACATTTTTATTAATTCGCCTTTTTTAAATTATATAATAATAATATAATCTTAACAATATATTGTATGTATAGAGGCTAAAATATATAAAAATATACTTTCCTTACAAAAAACTGAGTGCTTATAAAAGTTGTAGTTTATTACTTTAATAACATGATATTAAATGAAGGTATCCTGATATTTTTTATATAAGTACAAATTTCCAAGATCTGAACCTTAAAGTTATTTCAGTTGTTTTTGTATGGTGCGTCCAAAATGGCATACTTTTATTTATTAGGGTGCTTTTTCTTAAGCGACTGTTTTTTTTCCCTATCGAGGCAGAATTTTATAAAAAATATTTGAACCCTTAATATTAATTCCTACAGTCGATTTGTGAAATCGAGTTGGCATACAAGGTGTATGTATGTTACATTGCGCATTGGTACAGCTGGAGGAGGAGGTGGAGAAAGTGCGTACGGCACACGAGGAGCTGGTGGGTTCCTGCGAGCGCCGGGAGCGATTGGAGCGGGCCGCGCGCGTTCGCCTGCAGGCTGATACACGCCGGCTCCAGGACCTAAACCGCGCCCTCAAACAACAGGTTACATCTTATTTTTATTGTTTTTAAATTTTAGCATTTGATCACAATCTCACCTGTATGTTAAGTATCAATGTCAGTTAAAATGGTAACATGCTTAACCAATAAAGAACAAACTTTCAAGGGCAGTTACTGTAAGATACTTGGGAGGCGATGGACACGGGAATATCTGTTTCTGTTACCCTGTCCGTTTAAACTGCACGGGCCCATGTGGTGGAGGTGCATTATACCGATCCGACTCCCACAGTTCGTCGAGGGTGGGGGGCGGGCAACACGTCGGGAAGCAGACGTAGTGCCGGTAAGGTAGTACCTGCGTACCTGCTCCTCCAGCCAAAAGGTGTAAGAAGACACTTAGGTGGTTATAGTCTGTGCGAAACGGACATAACCTATCCTCAGATTCCCGGTGGAATGGCTATCCGTTAGGGATCTCCACATGTATACATAGAGTAGAGAGTCATTAGACATAGACACACAACATAGAGAGTCATTAAGAAAATACCTACAATACATAATACCTAAAATATATTATGCTATGATTTGATATAATGTTTTCCTCCACTAAAAGTATGGGCTCATTGTTGGGCTTCGAAATGCCCCGAGGTGACTGGTGCAAATTAAACAAATTGCGTACTAGACACAGGTGGTGTGCACAGTTTAAATACCGGTGCGAATGGGTTAACTCGGCGCGCTGTGACTGTGGGGCGGATATCCAATCCATAACACACATCATACAGCCCACTAAGAAAATATATTGGTTCTCCATATGACCTCTGATAGTTCTCACTGACGACGCCCTAAAATTACTGAAAGCAATTGGAGATTTTCCAATTATAATACAATTCAACTGATCACTCCATTTTAGCCATACGATTAAATAAAAAAAAATTAAATTCGATTTTGTTTTAGGCTTGTATTACTTTATTAATAGGAGAATAATGACCTTAAAATATGTTAGAAGTACTAGGATCGACATACTGCTTAAAAGAAGATTTTATTATTAACAGGAAAGTACAGGGAGGTAATTTGAAAGCTACACGATATGGCTATTAAGAAAATTATTTTTCTAAATCTATATTATATTATATAGTTTGGATTATGATAAAGGGCATGTGTTAGTATACATTATTTTATTTCTATTCTTTTATGTTCAGTGCACGTTTGATTTTATAGGTGGAGCTACTATCGCACGGCGCACGCGCCGACAGCGACACCAATTCGGACATTCTGCGGAAGGAGCTGCAGAATAGAGAGATGTTGATAGCTCAACTTATTACACAAAGTATGATTGTTTCAAACATTTTGCATTGTTTTCTAAATATCTGATGAGAATAATACTTTCTGTGTTATAAAATAGGGAAGTAAAGTATTTTTTTAATATACGCGTCATCCTACTTGCTCTCGTACAGAGAACTATCAAATTATCCTACATTATAAGATGAATTAGATTTTTTTTTATGTCCTAACTGGCAAACGACCCACAAGTTAGTCACCTGATATTAAGTGATCACCACCGTCCATAGACACTAACAACACCGGAGGAGTCGAAAGTGCGTTGCCAGCCTGAGTTTGGGGAAAAGGAAGTGAAGGGAGAGAGGAGAGGGGAAGGGAGATGGGCCTCCGGCGCTCTCACTGATCGAAAGAAACGCAACAATACAAGCACTGTTACTTCACGTCGGTTTTCTGTGAGAGGGTGGTACTACCCCGGAGGAGCCGACCCATTCATGCTGAAACCAATAATAGCTTCAGCGTGGCTCTATCACTCTGACGCTCTACCATTTATATACATCAAATGGTCAAATTAAAGTAGTTATGCACAAATCGATAAGCTTTATATCGATTATATTATTCAAACATGCAATGATTTTTCACCACGTTTTATAATAGTCGCCTATCGACTTCGATATTCGAACAAACTGGTCACTCCATGTTTCAGGCTAACTAAGACCAATAAAATTTTTTTTAGACAAAGTCCCAAGGCACATTACCGATTTGCCAGGTAGTAAGTTCAACTACCATGTCAAGCGGGTCTTAATGCATAAAGGCTTATTATAGGGTGGGTAGATCAATATGTGAACTATGGCGACGTCGGGAAATGACGCCTCTCTCTGTGCATCCACCAAAAACGAATGTAACTGTACATATACTATGTCTATAAATATATGTTGTGCTAATCAAAGCATATACATATAAATGTATAATGATAAAATAAACCAGATCGAGTTTCTTGCCGGTTCTACTCGATGACTGAGTTGTTTTCCGAAGCGGTACTAGTTTTGACGTTCATAAGTGCCTTCCCACATTGAACGAAGGATTTTTGATTTTTAATGATGATTGTCGTGCTACTTGTATCATCATACCCAATCAGTTAATGCAAATATTAAAAAAAACATCGATATTTTTCAAATCAATTGTATAATCGATAAAAAATTTCGATAGCCTAGTCTTTCGATTATCGATATTTACGAGTTAAATTCACTTGATATTATATATATCAGTGGTTAATGAAGAGTGTTGTGTGGTCCAGACAAGGAGCTGGCGTGTGCGAAGGAGAGGCAGGAGATAGAGATGTCGGCGCAGCGTGCGACGCTACAGGAACAACGCACGCACATCGACATACTCGACACCGCACTCACTAACGCTCAAGCTAACGTCGTACGGCTCGAGGAAGAGGTAATTCACCTATTTTACAATGGAGAACAATTTTTTTTATTTGTCAAAGTACCTGCCGTGAAATATCTTGGGAGTAGATGTGAATGTCAGGGCAGATCTTGATTATTAGTTTTGTATTAAACGCCATCTATCTTTTCATTATTGGCACTACATCGTTGTTGTACATGTCGTAAATGTTTGATATTTTTTATGTTATAAATATTTTTTAAGGCAATCTAATTTTTATTTCTTCATACAATAAATCAATAAAAGAGATTTCTACTGTTATAATTTTAAGTTTCATGCAGCGGTAGAACTAATAATCGAAATAAACTGGATTTCTTGAATTTTTGTGTTAGACAATTCTTCAAATATACTATTTTGTAAACAAAGTTAATTACTAGTGGTTGACCGTGTCGACGTCTACGTCGTGTTATTTTAAAACAATCTACACTCGCAATTGTTTAGACCAATCATTGTTATGTCCTTGGAACTTCTAAGAAAGGGTTCCATTGATTTAGCATATTTTTTTATTATACCGATTTAAGTGTCTTTCATTAAATTAATCATCAATGTGTTATCCATGCCAAACGTCCTACGACGACTTATCTTATTTTTTTCTATTAATACAGATTAAAAAAATGTTTGATTAACATATTTTCTTATGTTTTCATGTCTTCGTTTAAAAATTAATGTTTATATTAATTAAAAATATATCATGGATTTTAGTCTTTGACGGAATCTCACCTGATGATAAATGACAATGTGGTCTAAGACATTAAACATGCGTAATTTGGAGGACCTGCCGGAACACACATGTAGTTGATTTTCAACTTAAATGTCGTAGTTAGCCAGGCGCACTCAGATAAAGTCCTACAACCTAGAAATCGTATTCTATAACAAACCGATGAGTGGTAGAGCCACGCTGAAGCTATTATTGGTTTCAGCATGAATGGGTCGGCTCGCTCGGGATAGTACCACCCTCTCATATAAAACCGACGTGAAGTAACAGTGCTTGCATTGTTGCGTTTCGTTCGGTCAGTGAGAGCGCCGGAGGCCCACCTCCCCTTCCCTCTCCTCTACCCTCCCCTTCCCCCAAACACAGGCTGGCAACACATTTTCAACTCCCCTGATGTTGTCAGTGTCTATGGACGGTGATGATCACTTAACGTAAGGTGACCCACAAGTTCGTTTGCCAGTTATGACATAAAAAAAAACCGCTTAAAATTGCAAAGTGGATATACATATAGGGACAGATACCTTCCACTCCAACAGGGTATTTCATAGATAATTTTAGTGTTAAATAATATATTGTGAGGTTAAAAAAACTACAGCAGAATAACTGGCAGCAGCTTATAATGGCAATTATTGTAAAATAACAGTTTAATTGATTTGTCGCCAGGTATTTCATAAGTAACTCTAGCGTTAACTAATATATTGTTAGATTGTGTGTTTGTATACGTGTTGGTAATGGTTGGTTGGTTGGTTGGTTGGTTGGTCAGTGCCGTCACGCGAGCGGGTACGTGGAGCGCGTGCTGGGGCTGCAGCGCGCACTCGCCTCGCTGCAGCAGGCGTCCGACCGCCGCGAGCACACCGAGAGGAAGCTCCGGGCTCAGCTCGAGAAGGAACTCAATACCCTCAGGTCAGTACACATCATCTCCACTTACCTATCTTAGCCCTTACCCGATGCAGGGCTATAGGCTTCCCCCCGAACAAAGATATGAGCATAATACCACGCCAATCCGCAACGTATTGGAGATTTCAAACTTGGTGGAATCCACAGTAGTAAATTTTCCCACATGCGGTGGTACTACAAGAACATTTTTCATCTTAAAATTTCCTCACTATGTTTCCCTTAACCAACAACCGAGAAGATAATGTTGCCATTTCAAATTAATAAATATATAAGAATTCCGAAACTTGCAGACATCGAATTGACTTTCCAATAATCAAACCACCTCAACAACCACAACAATCCAGCTTTTATAACAATGCATTATTAAAATGTTTGTTATTTGTTCCTACTGTCCTCTGAAACTGCTGAACATTCTGTCGAGACTTTCACTGATTGATAGACAATTTTTCACTGCATTATCTACATTATATATTATTATGCTTTGCCATAGAACTTAAGCGCATTATGTAAACATAGGTAAATTAATATTAGTAAATACTATGGTAGATTAGTAATAGCCTAATTCTAATTTGAAAAAAAAAACTGTTCATGATTAATCCAGATAAACATGCAATTTCTATGAAACAGCAAAGAAGTTCTTGAACGAATGAAATCGCATGCATAAACTAAGTGTTTGTGTAATTTATCTCTTAAATATTATTTTTATTTCTTTAAATGTTTTTTCCTCTGTTCATAATATATATTGGTAAGATAATAGACAATGCACATGTAATTCTAAGTACTAGCTAGTGTACAATAAGAATTGGCCACTGTAGAAATCATCCCTACCAATATTATAAACGCAAAAGTGAGTTTGTTTGTTGGTTTATTTATTTATTTCGCTTTCACATCTGAACTACTAGTTGTAACAACCCTATCATCGTGAAATTTTGCATATCCATTGTTTTTTTTTCTTCTTGAATAGACTACGCTATTGACCTAGCAAGGTTTTAACACTTTCACAGGACTATCACCAAGTCACACGGACTAAAACCCCACGGTGTACCAACAGACCGTTTTGTGGGGGCGGCAAGGGATCGTTCGAGCTAATCAACCTTGTAGAGCCGCCCTCACGGTCCGCCCGGCGGAAGGTGACCGCCGGGCTCCTACCTATAGAGGGACAGGCCGGGTACACACCGGCTGCCCCCTGTGTAATGAGGAGATGGGCCACCCGGCCCATCCCCTCAGGTCCGGCTACGGTGGCAGGAGCAGTTGGGCGAAGCGCCTTCTCCTCCTGCCTGTCCTCCTTTGGCGGAGACGGCCACTTACTCTTATATATATTTCATATCGGATAATTGTCTAAACTATTTCAGTTTGAAAAGGGAAAGAAAACCCTTCCACTTTCATGTGTAAGCGTGTATGTGTGCACGTGTGTGGAGGTGGTATGTGTAATGTTGTCGCAGTGATGTAAGATGTTGTGTCACTGTATCGCGCGAGCAGCGTACTCAACGGCTCCACGCCGACAGAACGGACCTAGGCTTGAGCCGCTGCCGAGGGGGGCCTAATCTGGTGTGCGATTTTGTGCGAATTTAGTTTATGTGGATAAAGAAACAATTTAACAAAACGGCCTGTCGAAGGCCTGGACCAGCGCATTCTCAGTACGTGGGTAGCGCCGTAATTACACAAGCACATACGGACAATTTGTACACGATGTGTGAGATAGCGGCACGTTTTTTTTTTTCTTTTCCAACTGACAACGCTATTGACCAAGCAAGGTCTTAACAGCTTCACTGGACTACTAAGGCAAGCGCTTAAGGCACTCAGCCGATTTTATTTTGACAACTAGCTCAAAGGTGCGCGGCATACCTTTGCTTTGGCTGTTGCCTGATACATGCAATTCGCGACCTATGTAAGCTAACCTAAGGTAAGCTAACTATTCAAATATATATGAGTTGTAGAAACATATATGTGTACCAAACATACATAACTCAACAACTCTTATATATATTTCGTATCGGATAAAAAAAACCGATAGTGGCACGCGTTACCTTCTCTCTCTTCACAAATGACGTAGCTAGCGTGAGCCAGTCGTGCACCGTGCTTGTAACCTAGCCAACGACAGACCACAATATCCATTGTCGGTGGTACAAATGAGGGATTTATCCTGGAAAGAAGTACTATCCTCGAGAGATAGATCAAGTCTACGTTAACGCGAGCGAAGATAGTCGTAGTATAAAGGGATAGGATTAAAGATGACTTGTATGAAACTTACAGGAAGCGTGAGTGCCAGTGTGGCGGAGGGGGAGCGGGCGGTATGGGCGGAGGGGG
>MU158795.1:3594455-3611016 GCA_015888305.1 Antheraea pernyi
CGGGAGCGGGACGAGCGGCTGCTGGCGCTGGAGGGCGAGTGCGCCAAGTGGGAGCAGCGGTACCTCGAGGAGGCGGCGCTGCGTCAGGCCGCCGTCTCCGCCGCCTCCATACCCAAGTAATTATTACTCACTAGCTCCTGCCCGCGACTTCATCCGCGTCGTATAGTTACTTTGGGCTAACGCTAACACGCAGCGGAAAGTCACAAAAGGGGGAAAAAAACACGATTTTGAAAGATTCTTCATTGGTGCTCCGCTCCTATTTGACTTAGCGTGTTGATATATAGCCCGTAACGTCACTCGATAAATGAGACTTTTTTTCAAATCGGACCAGTAATTTCTGAGATAAGCGTGTTCAACCAAACAAACAAACCCTTCAGCTTTATAATATTACTATAGATTACTTGACCTATTTTTTTATCCGATAAGTCGTAGTTTTGTAGGTGGTGTGGTCCCAATGAAACCTTTACTGGTTTCAGCATGAATGGGTCGGCTTGTCCGGGATAGTACCACCCTCTCACAGAAACACCCACATGAAGTAACAGTGCTTGCATTGTTGTGTTTCGTTCGGTCAATGAGAGCGCCGGAGGCCTACCTCCCTACCCCTCTCTCCTCCCCCTGACCCACTCCCTCTGATTACTTACCATCACGTGACCCACCTGTTAGTTTACAACCCTATAATATAAAAAAAAATTGAGTGGTGTGACTGGCATAAACCAAAGACTTGTGGTACTCGCGTACATTTACTAATTTAAATTGATAACACTATTGGCTGACAGTCGACAAAAGCTTCGTGAGGAAATCAGATCCTGAGAAATGTTCTTGTAGTACCACCGTCTGTGAAAATATAAAAACTGTGGTATTATTGGATTTGGAAATCGAAATTGAAAGTTAAAATATCATCGTTTATGACATGTTGTTAGGCTCGTACAGACTCGTAGTCGTAAAAATGATATTTAAATAATCTAAAATACAATTATATTGTGATCGCAGTCCGTTTCAAGACTCCTTCCTTTTGTATTTTTTTGTGTTTGGTCCGATATCCAGAATAAAATTAAACTCGGTGACGCTGTGGCACGCTTATGTATGTATTTAAAAATAGTATAGTAGAAATTACTGGAAGGCTGATGTCATTATTCGAAAGATTCGAAACGGACTATTTTTAGTATCTCATTATTTCTGGTTCCCACGATCGATGATTCATCCATTGTTTCTTTGTAACAGTAACAAGTTTAGATATAGAGTGTAACAGTATTTAAGCGGATTTTTTTATACTAAACAGGGATGCGAAAATAGCGGCGTTAGAGAAAACCTCAGCGGAATCGGAACGATTAATGGCGGAGGCGCGAAACGAAAAGATACGACACATGGACGAATTGCATTTAGCTCAGAAGAAGATATCCGATTTGGAAAGCAGGTAAAAAGCTTTTTAACATTAAATTACATTTAGACTACATTTATTCCTTTTTCAGATTTTTTATGGAGTTGGGATTCAATGTTCAACATCAAGGTAAAAACGACTTGTTTTATTTATTTATTAATTGGTCGCCTTTGTTCTCGTATAAATAACTTGTTTCATCGATTAATTGTGGGCTATCTATATATTTTTTTAAATAATAATATCAATAGTATTTATCCTCCTGTATCTGACCCTACATTTTACCGATTTCATATTACTGGTGTCAATTTTTCTCATTACTGCTTCCACCCATGAAAAAAACATAAGGATAATTCTCTTTTTACTGCTAGTAAAAGTCTCAATGATATCGATTTAGCGCCATTATCCAATATAATAAATTGGATTAAAAGTATGATAACAATGATGGTTGTTACGGGACGCCCCGCAGATGTAAAACATTAATATTAATATTAAAATGTATACATAGAAACATGTCAAATATACTATAGTTGGATAGAAATGGTACGCATACACGCGCACACATACAAAGGAGCCGAGAACAGTAGGGCAGAGGGTGTATGACGGCATATTTGAGCGTCATGTCGTTTGCCGTGACGGCATAAAATATAACCGTTAATTACACCCGTAACAAAAAAATGATACGTCAAAGTATAATTGATGTTTGGTAAGCAAATTAAATATTCGATATATTGTGCGAGTAGTCATTTGAAATGGATGTATTGTGAGAATATAAACTCAGTCAGCGAAGTCGTTCAGAAGTTACATGATAACCCAAAGAAGCAGCAAACAATTATTTTAAAAAAAACCGATATGTTTATTAGTAATATTGTGCATTGAAGGGTAAAGGAGCTGGAGTCGAAAGTGGCGGAACGAGACGCGATGATTAAAGTGTTACAGAAGCACACTAGCGCCGCCTATGACAGTGGCACTTCACTCAGAAACAACTCAAGCCGAGAGGAACTCGGTAAGGCATTATAATATTTATGTAGGTGAAATTTATGTGTGAAATGTTATTATATCGTATATATTGTAGCATATATAAGTGTACATTATTATTCTTTATGTTCTATTGAGTGACGTCATACTTTTCCCAATAAAAAAGCTACGAATTGATCACATCGAATGCCGAATAGTTGTGAATTTTCTTTATTTATGAATAGTCTTAACATCTCACTTCTAATTATGATCCAACATGTACGCCTTAGACTTTAGCAGTGATACGTGTTCAATCAATCAGACAGACAGACATTTATAAAAATGATTGAAATGTATTAATTATTCGTACACAAATGTAATATTTTTCTTTTTTTTTTTTAATTTAATATGTACGGACACGTTTCATTTACATTCTTATTGTATGCATAGAAGATTGAAATGTTTGGTTGATTTACAGTGGGCCTGTCGTCGGGAGCGTCGTTCTCGAGCGCAGAAGGCGTGGGCGTGGGAGTGGGAGTGGGTGTGGGTGTCGGCGTGGGCGTGGGCGTGGGAGTGAGCGGAGGCGTGGCGGCGCGGTACCGGCACCTCGCACGCCGGAACTACTCCCCGCACAATGACAACACCACCGGTCTGTATTCTCATTGTTACTTTCCAATTCAGCGGTACTCAAACTTGAACTGCTGAAGATCCAACTCAATATTGTTACACTATCGATCGACTCTGAAACGCTGCAAGTATTGTGATGCAGGATATTTGTCTAGTTATAGGTAGCTCCCGCTAAAAAGGAAAAAAAAATTGATGAGGTTATTCTGGCCTAATTCTGAATAAAATACCTACTAAAACAAATTTTGTGAATAGTTCTATGAAATGAAGAACGACTCAAAAAGCACTCGCGATCGCATTGAGCATCTCTATTCTACACTATATAATTGTTGGCGACCCGCCCCGGCTTCGCGTGGTTGCGATGTCCTCTTACTAATGTGTGAACTAGCTAAGTTTCGGTGGACCCCCTATATTGCTACCATATTCCCAAAACTCGACAAAGAAGTGTAAAGATTAGATCAATTTACTTCACGGGTGACGTTCTCGACACATTGTACTGAATAGGGAATACACAAGTTTTTACAAGTAACGGTCAAGCTGTCATGACTGAAGTCAAGCCAATATTTTAGTTCTTCACTATCGAAAACAGATACATTTTCGTGGACCCCCGCTTATGAAATGTGGACCCCATTTTATTGTCACACCAACGTAGGCCTTTGTTGAGTCCCCCGTGAACCCTTGGGGGTCCTCCTGTGCCACTTTCGGAACATAAGGTCTAATTATATCAATATTGCCGTATTGTTGTCGTTATTTAGGGTAAGAGTGATTTTTTATACATAGAGTATATCTTAATATAAAAAATATGGTAAACTAAATAAAGCCAAGGAATCGACGTTTTAAATAGTTTATTGTTAAATCGAGTGTCGTTCTATACAGTTTACACTGTCGTAGCTTCTTAATAATTTAATAACTTTATATTAAATGAAGAAAGCGTAAAAATTCTTCTTTTTAAATAAGGACTAAGTATCTAAGAAATAGAACAAAACAACGATTTTTCTTTATATTGTAGTGGGCAAACGAACAGGCCGGTCACCTGATGGTAAGTGATCACCGCCGTCTATAGACACTACAACACCAGGGGAGTCGGAATTGCGTTACCGGCTTTAAAATTAATCGAAATGTAGTAGATTTTACGCGATACGCGCACAAAGGCGGATCACTATAATTTTTTGAAGTGAAACTTCTTTAGGCGCATGAAGGTAAAATTTTTACAGATGTAACGTCACGCAGGTATGCAACGGAAGTGACGTCATTTGTAGTAAACGCAGATTTTTCATCTATTTTTCAAGTCTCGGAAAAGTAAAGTTTTAGAATAAAATAATAAATAAGAAATTAAAGAATTGATTTATAAGTCTTCTAAAAGAATTATATTTCATCTATAATTATCCATTTCATAAAAAAAAACTAATTAACTAAATTAAATTAATTAAAATTCTGCAAGTATTGTGATGCAGGATATTTGTCTAGTTATAGGTAGCTCCCGCTAAAAAGGAAAAAAAAATTGATGAGGTTATTCTGGCCTAATTCTGAATAAAATACCTACTAAAACAAATTTTGTGAATAGTTCTATGAAATGAAGAACGACTCAAAAAGCACTCGCGATCGCATTGAGCATCTCTATTCTACACTATATAATTGTTGGCGACCCGCCCCGGCTTCGCGTGGTTGCGATGTCCTCTTACTAATGTGTGAACTAGCTAAGTTTCGGTGGACCCCCTATATTGCTACCATATTCCCAAAACTCGACAAAGAAGTGTAAAGATTAGATCAATTTACTTCACGGGTGACGTTCTCGACACATTGTACTGAATAGGGAATACACAAGTTTTTACAAGTAACGGTCAAGCTGTCATGACTGAAGTCAAGCCAATATTTTAGTTCTTCACTATCGAAAACAGATACATTTTCGTGGACCCCCGCTTATGAAATGTGGACCCCATTTTATTGTCACACCAACGTAGGCCTTTGTTGAGTCCCCCGTGAACCCTTGGGGGTCCTCCTGTGCCACTTTCGGAACATAAGGTCTAATTATATCAATATTGCCGTATTGTTGTCGTTATTTAGGGTAAGAGTGATTTTTTATACATAGAGTATATCTTAATATAAAAAATATGGTAAACTAAATAAAGCCAAGGAATCGACGTTTTAAATAGTTTATTGTTAAATCGAGTGTCGTTCTATACAGTTTACACTGTCGTAGCTTCTTAATAATTTAATAACTTTATATTAAATGAAGAAAGCGTAAAAATTCTTCTTTTTAAATAAGGACTAAGTATCTAAGAAATAGAACAAAACAACGATTTTTCTTTATATTGTAGTGGGCAAACGAACAGGCCGGTCACCTGATGGTAAGTGATCACCGCCGTCTATAGACACTACAACACCAGGGGAGTCGGAATTGCGTTACCGGCTTTAAAATTAATCGAAATGTAGTAGATTTTACGCGATACGCGCACAAAGGCGGATCACTATAATTTTTTGAAGTGAAACTTCTTTAGGCGCATGAAGGTAAAATTTTTACAGATGTAACGTCACGCAGGTATGCAACGGAAGTGACGTCATTTGTAGTAAACGCAGATTTTTCATCTATTTTTCAAGTCTCGGAAAAGTAAAGTTTTAGAATAAAATAATAAATAAGAAATTAAAGAATTGATTTATAAGTCTTCTAAAAGAATTATATTTCATCTATAATTATCCATTTCATAAAAAAAAACTAATTAACTAAATTAAATTAATTAAAATTAGTTCGCCAAAGAAGTTTCACTTCTGACATGTGTACTTTGTACGCACGCACTTTTTTTAGTATAATAATAATAATAATAAGATATGTACATAAATTTACGTGATAATGAACGTCTCGTTTTTATTATTTAATTCGTCAGGATGCGGTTTCGAGAGCTCGTCGCTGCGGCTGGAGGAGCAGCTCGCCGCACTAGAGTCCCGGCTGGAGCGCGCGCCCGTGCCCGCCGTGAGTTACCGCAGCGTCACTGAACCCCGACACAACACCTACTACTGAACCCCCTCACCTCCCCCCCTCCAACTCAGCAATTACCTTCAACACCACGCCCCCCTCCAACACCAAACTCCCCCTCCAACACCAAACTCCTCCTCCAACACCACAACTCCCCTCCAACATCACAACTCTCCCCTCCAATACCGCCACTCCCATCGACTTCATAACTCTCCCTCCAACACCGTTTCTCCCCCTAACGCCTTCAACACTGCCACTGTTAACATTTTAAACATTGTCGATACTCGATAATCTCCCATCGCTATCCATATTACTCTAAAATCTGAAGTAAAACACTCGTGTAAATTTAAATATTTATACAAGCATCTAGATTAAGTGCAAGTTTTAATTATTTTTATAAAACATCGATGCATCGATATGTATAATATCGATATTAAACAGTCGATGGGACGAAAATAATCAGACCGATTACTGAATTGGAATTGTTCTTCTGATCGTATTTGAGTTTACAATAAAGATATAGAGATATCGATTTTTTATTTTATTAGATTTCTCTAATACATATTACATTATAATATGTACTGCAGCTACAAGATGTGTTCATTAAATGCTGCTCTCGTCTCGATATATTTGTAATATTCATTTTAATTTGTTCCCGTTTTTCATTATTTTAAACTCGTAGGACACATTCCTATACAGCCCTGTATATTCCATAAAAACATTCCTTCGAACTCGATAGCTTTGTTGTTTTGTTTGGTTTTATAGCGTAACCCAATAACGTATTATCGTTTTGTATAATAATTCTGTGATTATGTCATTTCATCGATTTAAAATAAATATCCGAATTGTGTTTTAATCTTTTTTTTATCGATAAATACATTCTTCTTTGAAGAACGTGCGATATATTTCTATACTAGACAATTCACAGAATTGTTGGATATTGTTCTTTGCCACTAATATATTTAACATGATATTGTTTTGAATTAAAAAAAGTGTGTGTGTGTACTTATGTACACGCGTTAGAAGTTATACTTCTTTGGCGTAACAAGATAAAAATCTTTTCAATATTTTTACCTTTCGCCTTATTCTACGTTTGTAGAAAAAAACGACACTAACAATAAAAAAAGTTGACTATAGCTAACTTCAGGGTGTCGGTTTTTCGTGACGGTGTGCGCGCGCATCGTAAAAATTTACTCTCATCATTTTTCCCTAACGGGCCAAAAGAAGTATAACTTAAAAAAAATAAATTAAATAGTATAAATCGGTATGTGGTCACTTATTTGCAACGTATGCCTGTATAACTTATATTATTAAATAGTCATCAATATGTACTGTACAAAATATATTTTTTTACAATGTACAAATGATAATGGATTAAATCAGTGCCTTAAGGTGTGGTGCTCCTGTGGGTATAAACATAACGGTGCCAATAAACTGAATATTATTAGATATGTAAGAATCTCTACAAACTTGCATATTTTGTTGTTCTATAACTCCACTAGTAATTGCCTAGTCTCATTAAGGTTAGTCTGTAAGTCTAAATAAAACATTTGCTGGTCGATTATTTATTGGAAGCCTGATCGAATCCGTTTGTCTGTATCTATATAGAGCTTGTTGTTTAAAAGACTAAAACTTTGCGATTGATCGATTGTTAGATGGATATGATAACAATCAACGGATAGAATAATCATGATAGCCACCTAAGACACCTCGGCTATACGATGCATAAGGTTTTCTCTTGATTTCGGTTCAATAACATAGTAGAATGTATTATAATTCAACCTCTTGATCGTAATGAATTCCATTATTAGTAAATACACTATGTAAAAATGCAATAACAAATGTGTCACGGGTGTCCTATTTATTCTTTAAAAAAAAAACTCAGTCCAAAGTTATTTAATATTATTAATTTACTTTGCAATATATAATAAAATACTTTTTTTTTTATATCTAACATTTACTAGTTACAATCCCGAGCGTCTTTTACAAGTCGAGAAACAATACTAGCGATAAATAAATGTCATCAAATGTTCAAAAAAATTATAAAATAAAACGGTTTACATATTTTGTGTTATATGATAAAAATTATTTCAAACGGTTTCGATACACTAAAATTAAATTATAATTATAATAAAATATTAAACATTGGTCACAAAAGTATGCCAAAGTTAGAATAATAATATTGTACACATGACATGTATAAAGAACGTATTCTAACTTATCCCGGTATAAGTAATTAGATTTAAGTTTTTTATTTATTTTATTATATTTGAGCCAGAAAAAAATAATACTTCGTTAACAAATAAAAAAAAATCTATAACTAACATAATTATATAATATGTAAAAATAATCAATTCAATGTATAACGAATCGATTATATTTTTATATTTAACATTTATATATCTCGAGCAGCTACCGAGAAAAGTAGCTAATAAAAAAAATAGTACAATCAAAATATTACAATATATTTCTAAAACAATACCAATATACAGGCGGTATATATTTTTATCATTTAAAAATCTCATTAAGGTCTATTTTTATATTATCTGTCTCATATATACATATCATATGAGATATTTGTATATATCTTTTCGTTTTACAATGTCGACTGAGAAGATGTATGCTTTATGTTTTTATTTTTAAAATATTTTTTAATCTTTTTAAAAATATTTTCAATAAAACTGTTCTTAAAATAGTTCGAGATATATGAAGCGAAAAAATTGTTTTATAAATTACTAAGCTTTATTATCACTAGAGAGGCGACTGTCAAAGTATCTGTTTTACTACATTTTGAGTTCACACTACTTGTGAGTGTAATTGAAGCACGTTACTTTCGTTATACGTCATTTTGAGATTGCACTGTCAAAACATTGTCCGTTTTCGTTATACGTCATTTTGAGATTGCACTGTCAAAATATTGTCCGTATTTCTTTTGCGTCATTTTGAGATGACACTGTCAAATTATTTTTGTGCGTATTTGATTTGAGTCATGTTGAGGCTGCACTGCCATTGTATACATTTGCGTCAATCTGAGCCTGTAGTCCATAACGCGTATTTCCAGATCTATCTATATTTATAAAGAATCCATTTGTTTTTGTATACTCGGTGTAATTTGTATATTAACTTCATAACACACATTTCATAAGAATAAAAAAGATTTTTAAATAAGCATAAGCAGTTTAATCAAATTATGTAACTAAGACCAAGGAGTTTTATCCTAATTGGAAATTGCGTCTACATTTTTTTTTCATACGAAGTTTGAACTGATTTAATCTGCTTAATGGTTTTTATTAAAAAGTAATCAATTAGGAAGTAAGTAAAATTCGCTATGCTTATTCATAAAAGTAATATCATTTAATTTGGTGTTGTATTTAATTTCATAAATACATGTCACATTATTTTACATAATAGTATATATTTTATTCCTATAACTAGTCTGGTTATGATAATCAAATGCTTAAATAAAAAAAATGACATTTATCCTTAGTCACGTTAGTTAAAGTCACGTTATAAGGTCAACTTCCCCCCTTTTAAAGTCATGCACGTTGTTGATTGTTCTCTAGAGACTCCTTAGTTTATAATGTATTAAAAAAATCTGCCATATGTTTGAGACAGTTTATCCAGAGGTATTATTAGTACAGTATGGCAAAAAAATTGTTTCCCCAAGTTGTATCTGTGACGTCATACAACGGATAAACGGACTGAGCGATCAATATTATTCATAATTTATAGTACAAATTAATTCCGATACATAAGTTAGAATAAAGTTTAGTACTTTATTTCTACCAGTTTAAATGTTACTTCAAATAGTATCAAATAACCCATTTATGCTAATCAACGTCTATATGAATTATGAATATTTTTGTGTAAAAAAAATATGAAAATTGCATTGTTAACCCCTGAAAGTGATTATTAAAATTGGATAAAAAAAAGCAAGACGTTGATCTTTCGTTAACTAGTCACGAAACGATAACATAGACTGTGGATTTTTGATATTCTTATGCCTATTTTACCTTTACTTTGTTAAAGATGAAACTACGGTATAATATCAGTCATTGTTTATGTTTCTTGTCTTCAAAACAGGTATTGATATAATTTGTATGTAAAGTATAAGATATTTAATATTATTTCTCGTTTTTTTTTGTATATATGAACAGTTTTATTGGGAGCTATTTAAAATATATTTTCGTAACGATGTATTCAATGTAATGTTATTTTTATAAGAAGCATGTTTTAGAATAAAAATCATGTTATGTTTGTTGTGGTTTTAATGGCTGTGCCTAACATTCCCTCAGCTTTTAGCTTGGATTGAACTGTTTGTGAGTTTTAATTCCTATATCCGTTTAAATGTATTACATATATCAATTAAAGAAAATAAAAAATTGAACTATTCTTATATTTACTCACTTTTTATAAAAAACGTTGCAGTGACATAGTTTTTATAACGGCACCACTCTAAATGAATCGCTTCAGGTTTATTTGCATACTTATGCAATTTAGACTGTGACCTTTCGTCGAAGTATTTTCTGCTGCAAATATTTATTTCTTCAGCTCATAAATCAACCATTATATAACTGACCAATCACGTGCAATACTGTCACAAACAGTCTGCAGTCATATTAGTGTAATGAAATGGTTTGCTATCTTGTGCAAACACAAAATTAAACCCATGTAAGCGGAGTTATAATATGAATTTGCTATCAGATGAGAGAGTAGTTCACAAAAAAATTACATGTCAATTTTGATACTGGAATCAACGCAAAACAAATTACTAACACAAGCAGAGAAATTAAATATGTCCGACAAGTGACAACCTCATTCAACAATATGATGCATTAAAAAAGAAAAATCCTTCAGTTAACAACAATAATATAATACACGCTAAATAAATACATTTTTACTTCAAACTTAAGGCCATAAGAGAGGTTTTTGCACCAAAACTTTAAACATATACAGATTTTTGGACTGACAAATATATATAAGATTGATATTTCCATACATACACACACAAGTAAACGGAACTTAAGTAGATGTATGTAAATTCATGATTTTCGGAAATGCCTGTTATACGAGTACGACAATGTTTACATAACATCTTATGGTATGCATAGTACAATACAACAAAAAACTTAAAGGAACTTAAAAAATTGTATTCTAAAAATACACTAAAACATCCATCACCATATTAAGGTACATAACTAGTCTAGGATTGGCATAAACCTGCCAATATCTCAATCACATTTCCTATTAAATTTTGAAGAGTTATCTGGTGTATCTTCGAAATTCAAGGACTCATGCTAATGAAATTAAACTAGAACGTCCTTGGGAAGATCTCCTTTCAAGTAAGAATGTTCCATAACCATAATGATATTGTAAGTGAAAAGGTGTACAAAAGGTGTTTTGCTTGCATAGTTTGTGCAATATCTCATAACACAGGATAGCGTTTGCCATAGTATTGAGGCATCTTATGAAACGACCAATACATGACGCTTCCATTAAAGCTGACACGATACTGAGATTACGTTTGCTAGCTAGCCAAGTTTTAACGAGGCGCTGTCGAAGCGTATTACAATGTACACACCTTATTTCGTTACTGTATGTCCACATCAGTTAACTCCGGCATGTGATACGCCTACACGTATCTCCATTGAGAAAATTACACCTAATATATGGTAGTCGCTATTCAGCTGGACTCACCATGATATCTAGTAAGTTGTCTTCAGGACGAAATACAGTTAGAAAAAATAGTTTCTACTAATTATTTTCCACATAATATTCTTTCTCTTAACTCTTTATACTCTATTATAGAAAGGTACAAAGATATTTACAATAGAAGTTTGTTAATTTGATTGTTTTATTATAAATCTAACTCGAAGTGATTGTATTGAATTGGTTAATTCATAACTTTCTGCCCACACCGCTTCCGTATTGAGGTAAGAATTATTAATTATATTCAAGTTTGAATGTGTTTGTGTTTGGGGGAGGGGAGGTGGGCCTCCGGCGCTCTTACTAACCAAACAAAACGCAACAATGCAAGCACTGTTACTTGACGTCGATGTTTCTGTGGGTCGGGTGGTACTATCCAGGGCAAGGCAACCCATTCATGCAGAAACCAGTAATATCTTCAACGTGGCTCTACGCTATTCGCTGGAGCAAGGAAAAATATGTGTAGAACTTATTTCCAAGTTAAAAATATTATCGATATAGAAGTTATTTACAGTTGAACTCGACATTAATGATTATCCTAATTAAAATGTTAATTTTAATAAAATGTATAAAATTTTAATAAATGAATTTATGTAGTTAAAAAACATGTCGTGTATTATTTTACTTCAATTTGTTTTCTGCTTACAATTTGTCTTTCAGTATTATTTTTTAAAATCTTCAGCGTGGTTTATGCTGTTTCCCTGGTCTGGGTACGGTCGGAGCGCGGGGCGGAAGCGGGCGGGGGGAAGAAGCTCTACTTCTAGAGCGACAGGGTAGAGCATCACAGCAGACGAGGTCATCAAGTCTACCTCCACCTCCATCTGCGTTACCTCGTCCACCGAGGAAGCCATCAGCGAGAACTACAAGATACGATCGACTAGAGCATCGAGATGCACGGAAGGTACGAGTAACTACGGTGTACTTTTCTAGTGTCATTCACCTATAAAGCAGTGATAAGTCAATGTGATCGGTTTCAGCGTTATATAACAGTAAAGCTGTAGCATGAAACGTTCCTATTATGGAAATAAAACTTATGGTTGCCAACATAAGACTTTGCCATTGTGGTAGAACTTTCTAAGTCTAGGCTAGTTACCGTCTTCATGTTGAAAATCTTTTTTTTTATAGTAGCACGGCAAAATGACTGTTCTATGCCTGATGGTAAGCACAGTACAATCCAAAAACAATGGCGACCACCGAGTGTGACACACTATCCATCGATGGTCGCCACTGTCACGCCGGCCTGCGAAAAGCTGGATATGTACAGGCTGATCCCGAAACGCGACCCGCAGAAGCGAATCACTACGACGGGCTTTTTCACCACATACATGGTGGTTGCGACCCAGTCAGGCTGTAAAACCCTACCACCCCGCTTTCGCCATTGCCTCGTTCGTTGTTCAGCTCGTGCAGGTGAGGTTGCCTTGGGTGTCTCAAGTCTTATGATGTTATTCGACACCCCTTACACCCCAAATCTGTCGTCGGGCACCTATTGTTGTGCTCCAGTCCCCCTTTAAGTCTAGCATGTTTATCACCTTCTACCACATAGTCATTTAACATCAGCTGAGATTGTGGTCAAGTACTAAAACATATAATATATTTTAAAAAAAAGCATAAATCGTAGATTTAGTATATAAAACATTGCCGTAGTTTTTAATTCGACAATTAAAGCATAGCATGCTGTTAGAGCATTTTAATTTTACCTTTAACCACGACTCTTAAGTTGAAAATTTGTAACGTGCCGCTCCCTTCTTACGTTCAATATATTACTATTTTTGGTCAAATTGTCATAGTCGAATACTGGTGTATAAAATATTACTGATAGCGCACGATGTGAACAGTGAGTTTCGGATTCAGTATATCTACTGCCTTTCATTTGTTATCTATAGCTTTTAACGCATACAAACAATAAGGATAATTTTTTCTGAGACTTACGCATATTAATTTCGAAATAAGAGTGGCAGAGCCTGTACTTGTTTTAACAGTAGGAGCATTAAAACCAATTAAAGTCGTGAAGCATTAATGTTCGTACAACTCTCTTCCAGTTCTAAGGGTTGGCAGTTAGACTAGCACAGGATTCGAGTCCTCATGATTAGCAATCTATTACAATTGGCCTAAGAACTACGACTCCTTTAAGACTAATTGTATATAATTATATGTTGCAATAAATACTTAACAACAAGCGAGCTAACTGTCTATTTGATACTCCATAAGACGAAAGGAAGTTACCTCGACGGACGATCGATAATCTGTCTTGCTTTTTGTAATAGACAGGTGGTAATATAATGAATATTGAATTTTAGTTTGATTACGTAACACTGGTAATTCGTATGTAACTCGTAACAAAAATAGCTTCGTAGCATTAGATTGGAATTAATGATTCATCATCATCAGCCAATAAGAGATTCACTGCAGGGCCATAGGCTTTTTTTCCAAAGAAAGATGTGGGTATGATCACCATGCCAGCCCACAATGTGTTGGCGCTTTCAAACTCCGAGAAAACCACAGCTTTAAATTTTCCCACATATTTTGGTATTACAATAATATTTCCCTCGCCGTTAGCTGATAGTGTTACCAATTTAAATTAGTAAATTTACGCGAATTCCAAAAAAATTAAAGATTGAGAAAGATTAATTGTTCTTAATTATAGGACTCGGACGGTTCTGGTTCTATAGCGTCGACAGCATCGCGCAGTTCTCCATTACCGTACGATACAAGCACTGTAAGGAAACTTCCTTCGGTGCCAACATCAGCTTCCCTTCCCGCTGCGGAGTCTCGGGAGTCTTTAGTCAGACCTCGGGATTCAAGCCTCCCTTCGCCGTCCAAGTTAGCGGTGTATGCTGCATCGCGACGTCGTTCTGCCGAATCTGCTAAGGACACTAATAAAAGGACACACCACTACCGTATTCAGTTTTAATTGAAGACTCACTTATTTTCCCTTTATATATCATTCTTCTGTCCGTGTGTATATTAATTAATCTCATGTTTTTTTCAAAATATTTTGATCAATTCAAAACATTTATTGAAAAATACCGATCTAATTGTTTTCTTCTTGGATCTCTGAAATTGTAAATAGCTCGGAGATAAGTTAGGAAACTACATTTTGATGCTCAACATTTTAACCAGATATGTATTTTATAGCGATGAAATGCGATAGAAATGTGTGGCGAAAAAAACGAAAATTACGAAAACCGAAAATCTCGAAAATCGAACCGTTTCTCAAAATAAGTTTTATGGTGCACGCTATAAACTCGTGTACGAGGGCTCTAAAATACAGGTTGTTTTGTATAATAATTATCTTTAAGTAGATGTAAGTATTGTTATAACTATAATTTAGTATTTTATGTTATTGTTTTCGAGTGTGCAGATAAGATAATGGATCACATTGTCTACAATTATAAATATGTATAAAAATACGTAATATTTATAAATTAATTTACATTACAAAGTCCAAATGTTCATAACAACATATTTATCTCGAAAATACTGAATTCCAGTCCAAAATCAGAAGAGTTTAAACTCCATGATGCGCAGATCAACAGATTGTTGGCAGCATAAGTTTTAAAAAATACCGCATTTATTCCAAAATTTGGAAAACTTGAACAATAATCGATTATGTAATGTAAAATTATAATTTGAAAAAATAAAGTCGAAGCAGTAATATGGATTGCCGACAGAAGTAAAAACTCAAAAGAATAGAATTTAAACTGTGTTCTCTTTTCATTTTTTTAAATTAATTATAGCGTGAATTATTTATATTTCATAATTTGTAAATTGAAATTATTATAATTAAACTCATTTTCACATCTATTGGCACTCTAAATAATAATTATATAAAGTTTTAAACTAATTCATCAAACATATGATGAGTTGCACAATCTCAATATAGAATATCAATATTGGACGTACACAGGCTCTAGTCTTACGCAAGTCGCACATGCGCAATACATTCAGTCACGCTTACTAGCATGTCATGACGCGAAATTAATCTCTTGCCAAAAAAATACAGCTCAACGCTCCTAAAATTCTCACTTCAAAAATTGGCTAGATATTTAAAAATATGATCCGCCATTTTGAGATCTTTCAGCCGAGGGGTTAATGAACGAAACATTATTTAATGCTAACTGCTATATTCCTCCACGTCGTTATTAACAATAATGACGTCATAAATAATTATTTTACTTATTATATTACCTAATATAACCTTTTATGTATTTTGAATTACGTGTTTATATAAAGTTCAGCATATTTCTAAATTTATATGTTAATTTTATTGAGAATTGCCTGAAACAAATTAACTTAATCATTATAAAATATAAAAACGGAAGCTTGCGGTAATTTGAACTAATGGAAGGTTAGTTTATTTATTGCCCGTAAATAATTATTGAGAAGGTGATATGCTTTATCGTTTTTATAATATAATTATAGTAAAGAATTTAACTTGAATATTTATAGCTCAAATTAATAGTTCTTTCTTACATTAAACACTTAGGCAATGATATAACTAAAAAAGCAGTAGATACGTTAGAAGCGCTTCGATAGCGCCTTGTTAAAACTTGGCTAGGCAGAATATAAATTTCTGTTTCACCGCTGATATTGAGAATATGCCATCTTACTTCCACATATTATCTAAGATAGTGCGGAGTTACAATTTTACTTTACCTATGTGTGCGTTATCGTGCTATTTGTTTTGTCAAATTATCATGTGGGTAACGTATCTACCACTTTTTAGTTATATGCACTTAGGCGCTTATCCAATTGTTTTAACTCGAAATCGTTGCATCTATTTCGATTCGAAATTGTGTGTTTTACGGATACATCGGGTTGCTATTATTGGTTTCTTATTAATGTGCTTATATTGCGGTTCTGTACCGTTTTTACTCATAAGTTCCTGTCTGCAGGTTTTATCATAACACGACGTTCACAGTTGTTGT
>MU158795.1:3612049-3636369 GCA_015888305.1 Antheraea pernyi
ACGACGCTCACAGTTGTTGTAAAAGTCTAGCAGGTCAATTGTCCAATTGATTTTGATACGAAAAGTATGATTTAAATAATTATACGGGTATTAATTCAGTTTTATATCTGATTCAGTGTGTTTGTTTGATTTTTATGTTATGATGTATTTTACATGTGTGAATGCTTTGTTGTCCTTTTTAGTTATCTTTTTTATTGTTATATCTGTGTAATATTCACTGTATTGCGACATTAAAAGGGTATTTTTAATTTCATTTTTATTTCTAGTTGTAATAAAAGCCATTGTCAAGGTTTGTGAAACTTAAAATGAAAGCGAGAAGAGCGTATGTCTCACCATTCTCCAATACTTTCGGCAAGCGAGACACTGCTTTCAAACTACCCGACAATGTGTTTACAGCCACCACCTTTCCTCACACAAAAACTTCACGGATCATAATTTCATGAGTTTCACTACAAAAATAAATATGTAAATGATTTCCGATTTCTATACGAAATAATTAATAATAGAAATATCTGATTATTTTTAGATATTTATCACAAGTATAATATTTTGTAAATTCTTTTTTCCAAATATTACATGACGAAAAGATCCGAATGCAAAACCTCTGTTTTTATTGACAATTGAGACATATCGCATCAATAAGATAAAAATAAAAGTGAGGTTCTGAAACTCGTTCATATTCAGCCTGATGAAATTTCTAATAGGTATAAATGTTAACATACATTTTTTTCTTCATAGAAATTAATTATCAAGTTATACACTTTAAAAAATAGTTGTTTTTAGACAATTTTTTGGAAGTAGTTTTACGAATTCAATATATTTACAATAAGTAATTACATATCAAATGTACCGAGTTATATAGAAAATCTGTTGAAAAGTTATAGGTGGTAGAACCACGCTAAAGCTATTACTGGGTTTAACATGAATGGGTCGCCTCGCCCGGGGTAATACCAACCTCTCGCAGAAAACCGACGTGAAGTAACAGTGCTTGCATTGTTACGTTTCGTTCGGTCAGTGAGAGCGCCGAGAGCCCACCTCCCCTCTTCTACTCCCCCTTACCTATACCCCTCCCCCAAACCCACGCTGGCAACGCACTTGCGACTCCCCTGGTTGTGCAATTGTCTATGGACGATGGTGATCACTTAATATCATGTGACACACCTATTCGTTGGCCTCCTATGACATAAAAAAATGCTCTTTTAAAAAATTAAATGAACCAGTAGGTAACCTAAACAAACCTAAACATCTCAACACCAAATGTTAGTAACTTGAACGATCACTAATCTTTTTTATTTCAAAATATAGCTTAAAGTACACTTATAATACAATAGAACTTTTAAAGTTGTTTTTGTATTACATAAAGAGAGATCGATTAATGTTCACACACGTACTGAGATGGCATTTGGCTAAGTCGGTTGGGTTGCTAGATATCGCATTAAATTGCAACGATAGTAACATTCTGTGTAAGATTATGTAAACTCTAACAATGATTTAAGGTAAGTATTAATGAAAATAAATAAAATTAAAATAAATCAGTACACATCTGAATAGAAATATTGGTGGGAAGAAATAATTATCATTTTTAACAACGAAATACAACTAGTACCATCATTTCTCAGTTACGCGGAGATTTGTGGAAACAAATTCATACGCTAGAAAGAGAAAGAAGTATGTCACTAAGCCATTTCGTATTTTTTCGTTTTGTTTTGTAGTCGTTCTGTTGTGCACAATTTACGACAGTTACAGATATTATATAAATGCCACCTATATACCGATTATATCGATAGTCGTATTTCGTTATCATTTGCTTTAAATGTTTATGTTTAAAGCAAATATTGAATGAAATCTATAATGCTCTTGGTTGAGCCTTGATCCTGACATTTAAAACGTAGGTACGTATCGTGAAATGAGGGCGCGTGGCGGCGCGATCTCGTTCTGTGCAACGTTTGCGCAACTCCTTACCAGTTACCGACGATCTGTTATTATATACAATTATATTTAATGTTTCTTCATTTTACTATGTAACTTCTTATAAATAATTAAATGCTGTACATTTGGTTATATTAACTTTATGAAGTCGCCTGTAAACACACATTGTTTGAAGTCGAATCATGACCTAAATAGGTATCAGACCAGAATTTTTCAATAAAAAATTCTAATTAAAACTGCTCTCTTTATAGGATGCTTTATAAAATTATTAGTGCAAAAATCAAATAGCCTTCTTTATATATCTAGATTATAGATAATTATTACGAACACTTATCACGAAAATATGATATGTGATAAATATGATAGTTTCCATACCATAAATTAGTCAAAGTTTTTATTTATATAGCTTTTATTTCTAAGAGTATAGAGGATAAATTGGTAATATAATCATAGAAGCACATTATGTAGTTTCAGAAACAACCATGCCCATAGAAGAAACATAACTGCCTCTCTATAACATATTTCACAATGTATCGATCATTTCCAAGCCTTCGACAAACAACGAGAGCGTTGCTTCTATGTAAGAAATCTTTCTACAAATAAGCTCAAGCTAAAGATTTATTGATCGTTGCAGTTACACAACATAATCTGTTCGGGTGTTGCAAACGAAATTCAAGGCCGCGGCTTTACCGAAAATTTACAATAAAATACTAGACTTTATCGACGGAATAGGACTTTTAACTCTTCGACCAACAATAACTAGATATCGGGTTGGTGCGAAAAATACGTCTCGGTAAATAACAGCTCACTTGAAATGTGAGCTTTTATTTTGTTTAGTTTGTTTGAAACACAGCCAATGTAAGCACGTTTCACATGCCACAGTGTATTCAGAAGATGCAAAAATAATACCCGAAAAAGCATTTTAACGGCCGGAGTATCTTAATTTCGCTAAATACATGTTGAATAAGTTATATTTTCAGCTTTAAACTAACAAATAATATCAAATTTTGAACAAAATTACCGATTTTATACCTGTGGTACAAATGTTTGGCGAAGGCTCTTCAACCACGCACAAACACGTATAATAACGCGAAAAAGTACTTTATTAATTGCGTGTTAAGGTTGAATTCACACTAAATGTTGTTTATGTTGTCTTTTCATTTGTGAGGGGAGTAATTTATTGCTTTGCTCGTTTTATCCTAAGTATTAGATAATATTTTGAACATTTGTGACTTTATTACAAGATATCAATTAGGTTGAACTTAAAACCGTTTTAAAACTTTCTCCCTTTCTTAGTAAACAAATAGCTACACATAAATATATATTTACGCGGATAGCTTTTAGCTTCGATTTTGTACGTGACCCTTTATCTAGTTATTGTTGTTGATCGAAGTTTTAAGTATATCAAATAAATATTTTTGGATAAATACATGAGTTCTGTAAGTGTAAATATTGTCGGTAAAAGTATAGAAAGTTGTATATAATATGTAAATTATAAATATACTTGAGTACGATATTGTTCTATCCAAAGTAAGTTTTAAGCTAATTAATTTAATCTAGTATTTTTCAGGCTTCAAGAAAGTAAGTAATGTATACATTTTTATACTAAATCCTTATAAACATGGGATAATTCAAATTTTTATAAATTTCTTACACAGAATTGTGTATTATTTGATTTTTAAATTGAATGTCTTATTAATACGAGTGCGCATTCAGTTACAGTCACAGAGAAAATTGAGCTTACCAATCTTTTTTATTGATTACACTAAAGCTTGCCACTAGCTGCTAAACAAAAAACAGAGGAGGCGTATGTTCTTTGCCGTTTCCTCACTGCCGATTTATATCTTGTAATATAATAAGAGTGTAAATCTAAAGTGTTTGTACTTTTTGGAATAGGGCGACGGGTAGGCGATGACCTCTGGGTAGTTGTGGCCTGGGGCGATTGACACGAGCATGTCCGTCGCTCCGGGCAGTTAAACTGCACAGGCCTATGTGGTGGAGGTGCATTATGCTGATACGACTCCCACAGCTCGTTAGGGGGGGTAACACCCATTTCCCCTTGAGGGGTCCACTATTTTGACCCCTCAGGGCGCAGTAGGAGGGGACTACACCTGTTGGAGGAGCAGACGTAGTGTCGATTAGACAGTCCCTGCTCCTCCGGCCAAAAGGTGTAAGAAGGTACCATGGGGTTTTAGTGAGTGCGACTCAGGCATATCCATCCTCTGCTGCTCGGCGAAATGGATATCCGCTAGGGATTTCCTCATGGAGAAAAAAAAGAAAATAAACGAAAAGGTGTCTTGGAATAAGCAATGTTAGAAATGTCTGTCTGTTTGTATGAACACGCATCACTGCTAAAGTACTGCGTTCACGATAAAACCTAACCAAAAAAATCATAAAGTATATCCTCGAGTAACATTTATTTACTCTTGTTTTTATTAATATCGATTCACGTTAACAAAAGTTATTGTAATAACGACGCGACTTAGTATGAGGGAAAAGTAGATAACTAAATAGCCTTAATATATTCAGATGATATTATTGTCACTGGTTGTTTACGTTAGGTTCCACGCGGACGGAGTCCCGGTCACAGCTAGTACCGAATATGTAGTTAGATACTGGGTCATGTCAAAGTTTTTTATGTTAAAAATCTTATTTTAATGGTGGTAGAGCCACGCTGAAACTATTACTGGTTTCAGCATGAATCGGTCGGCTCGTCCGGGGTAGTACCATCCTCTCATAGAAAACCGACGTGAAGTAACAGTGCTTGTATTGTTGCGTTACGTTCGGTCAGTGAGAGCGCCGGAGGCCCACCTCGCCTCCTCTCCCATCTCCTCTCCCTCCCCCTAACCCTTTCCCCCATAGTGATCGTGATCACTTAACATCAGGTGACCCACCTGTTCGTTTGCCACCTATGACATAAAAAAAAAATTAGAAAAGAAATTGTAACTTACTAAAGTGGGTCATCTAAAATAAATGCAATATATGTTAAAAAACTTCTAATCATCTCATTAAAACGATTGGCGTGTACGCCGCAAGTTAGTCCTTATACAGTACTCGTTTGAAATGAATTTTATTAAAAAGCTTATCACGCCATATACCAACATTTCAAATCCGAACACGTTATTATATCAAAATGTAGGACAAATAAATAATATGTAGTTAAAATAACAGCACAATTCTTAATTCCCACACAGAGAAAGTATGCTTACAGACGTACAATGAATTTTAAATTGTTTTGTTTCATATTTAAGTATACATAAAATTAAGCAGTTTGTTTTTTGTTTTAAATTTTTAATAACATGTATTACTAATTAAAACCTGCAAAGTTGTTTTTCTGCGAACTGCGAAGTATGTAAAATCATGTCGTCAAGCATACAAACACTGACATTAAATAGAATAAATGCCCATTTATTTAGGATTTTTTTAATCCATAAACTACATTTCCCAGGATTGCAGATGTATTATGAATGGACTGTATATATATCGTTATCCCTTAACTCTTACATATAATCATATATTTGATTGAAGAAGGCGTTACTTTGCGGAAATCCATAATTAAAATTATAGTGGACGCTACTTTGAACTTCCGCCTGGAATTGATTGAACACTACTACGTCTAACTGCAACAAAAAGCAATTAATCAATATATATGTATATCTAAATATTAATTACATAATATATAATTAATATAAATATAATAATTATCAATTAATTAATTTAAAATATGTTGCAGATTGACGTGTAATCACGACTAATCATATATATGTAAAATTTAGTCATAACGTAAAATTAATAAATATATAAACGTATATAATACTTCGAGTAATTGATTGAACTTTGCACTTCCGGCTGGAATTGATTGGCCGCTGCCGCGTCTCCCTACAACATACAACGTTTATTTTAATTTGCGCGACGTATTCCTGGGTCTGAAAGCAGTGATAAATGAACCGAAAAATCATTTTGAGGTACAAAACACCGAAATAAATGATTGTATTTCTCATTAATTAAGGTGTAATAAACAGTGTCATGATTAATCATTGAAAATACATACTTATACAATATTATTCAATACTTTTATGTGCATATTAAACGCAACTTTTAATATTAACGCAGTTCTGAAGTTATCCACGACAAAAGAGAAATGTTACAGTTTTTAAATAAATTTATAAATATATATTTATTTATATATTAAGCCGTATATAAAATGAAGGCCGAGCGTACAAATGTATGTAAAATAATGTCTTTTTTCATTATATAATTTTTACAATGACAATTTAGTTTATTAATACACAGTGTTGTAACCTACTATGTGTAGAAATGATTACTCGTCCTAATTCAGTGCAATTTGCATTCGCTCTCTAGACTCCAGTCGTTAACAGAATTTATTTGTCATAATCAACTCCTTTAAAGTAAAATGTCCTGAATAGGAGATTTATTTGAAAAGTCGATCGCAAGTATGTTGTATACGCAAGAATCGACTAAATTTTCTGTTTTCTTTTTTTTGTATGAACTTGTAGTTTTTTTTTACAAAATTATGATGCCTAACTATTATAAATGATTGAATCAAGAAAGCGATGTAAAAAATTATTCTCTTTTGTTTGTTTTGTATATTCGGATTTAATTCAAAAACGGCTCGACCAATTCTCACAAAATATGGTACACCTGAAACATATATCAATTTTAAATTGAAAGGGTATTATAATTGTTAAAATTATTTTTAGAAAATTACAAAAAAAATACATTTTTAACTGGTTTTGATAACATTTTTACAAGGGAAATAAAAGCCAGAGAGAAACTGATGGAATATAAAAACCATCTATAATGCTTTTCAATGCCCTAAAAAAGAATAATTACCAATATTACAATTTCATTTTATAGTTAAGTAATATTCATTCAAACGATCTTGCTCACGAAAGGCTCAAGGTCAATTCAAAATTGTTGGAGTATACAAATTGCCAAAAGCATTAAAAAATATATATATTTGTCAAAATATAGAATCTCGAAGGATTTTAATTAAATCCTATACACGCATTTGCAAGTTATTATAAAACGGATAGTCTATTAAAATTATCAGAAATAAACTTGGAAACCATAAACTATACGTCAAAAAAGGCTCCAAAATACGGCTCTGTGAATGACGTGGGAGAGTCTGCGGACAGTTGTTTGGTTAAAACAAAAACATTTTTGTTTTTTCGAACTGACTACGCTATTGACCTAGTAAGATCTGAACAGCTTCACCGGACTACTAAAGCGAGCGCTTAAGACACTCAGCCGGTTTTATTTGACAACTACGAAAATAAAAACATAACATAGTTTCGATACTTCGAAAATAAAAATAAAATAAAAATCGAATTATTTTCAATGTTTTTAACATGTGCCGTCGATAAATGATAGTTTATTAGATAATTCACGTAACTTCAGTATGACATCGCTCATAATAATGACGGGTGACATTCTTTCCAGAGAATTTCACTATTAACACTATTAACAATACAGAACCATAGACGTGCTGACGTCGTGCAAATAGAAAATAAAGTACGGTATCCGGTTTTTAACTCGGCTAAGTTCGGTTTCTTGTAAAATTATCTTTTGCTATCTATATCTGTTACGATCATTGCTGTGTACGATTGAAAGAATGCCTTACGAAATCCACCTGAGCAGTTCGGATTTCGTGCCGAACACTTTTGCACGAATCAAGTACACCGCCTCACGGAGTACATTTTCTCTAATTTTAATGTCGACCCGAAACGTAAACCGAAACGCATATCTTATCTCTGTCCTCCCAATATATTCTTGATAATTTAATGTATGTCCGCAAAAACTTAGATAAGCTGGATAAACTGCTGTTTGTCATTCAATTGGTCATTCCATGCTTCAGGCTCGCTAAGACCAACAACAGTTTTTTAGGTAATAGTGTTAGGTTTTATAACAAAGTCCCAAAGCACATTCCCGATTACCGGATAGTGAGTTCAAGAACAACGTCAAGCGGGCTTTAATGTCTAAAGGCAAGTTGTAGGTGGTAGAACCAAGCTGAAGCTATTATTGGCTTCAGCGTAATGGGTCGGCTCGCCCGGTAATACCACCCGACATAGAAAACCGACGTGAAGTAATACTGCTTGCATTGCTGCGTTTCGTTCGATCAGTGAGAGCACCGGAGGCCCAGCTCTCTTCCCCTTCCTCATCTCCCCTTCCACTTCCCTTCCTCCCCCTCCAACACAGGCTGACAACGTATTTGCGACTTTTCTGGTGTTACAGGTGTCTATGGACGGTGGTGAAATCACTTAAAATCAGGTGGCGCACCTGCTATGATATAAAAAAAAAAATTGAACATTAAATAGGGATGACGGTATTTTCAAGCCACTAGTAGCTCGATCGCATGTCATAGCCATTTACCGAGGTGGAGAGAAAGACCTAGTACTTTTAAATAGTTTATTATTACTTTGTTATTACGAATACAAGTTAATTTTATTCACAATAAAACAAGCCATATACTTAACCAACCCCGTTATATTCATGGATGGGTTTTTAGTCAGTAGGAGTCTGACATACCCTCACGCTGCCCCCGACGGCGTGAGGGTATCCATGTAGGATTTTCCCCCCGCAAAAAAATCCATGTAGGATTTTCCCCCTGCAAAAAAATTACACTTCCAGCTGGCGGTCGGACTTCCTTAGTAAGCGCATCGAAAAGGCCGTTTGCACACTCGGTGAATGGTTTCGTCGATGGCGCATAGAAATTAATCCTGATAAGAGCGCCGCGATACTTTTTGATCCTTTACGACGTAGTAGAAACCTCGAGCCCATCAGGCTATACGGAACCTATATACCTTGGGCCGACGAGGTCAAATATCTCGGTGTTACATTAGATAAACATTTAAATTTCAAGTCACATATAGATAGAGTGCGAAACAAAGCCGCTATGGTCTTGGGTCGCCTCCATCCGTTGCTTTGTCATAGGAGTAAGATGTCCCTCAGACACAAGCTCACTTTGTATAAGACGTGTATCCGTCCCGTGATGACATATAGCAGTCCCGTTTTTGCGCATATGTCGAAAGATAATTTTCATAAGTTGCAGGTTCTTCAAAACCGCGTTTTACGTAAAGTGACCGGTGCCCCGTGGTACGTCCGGAGAGTTGATCTACATAGGGACCTAGAGATGCCTTCTATCTGGGCGTACGTAAAATCACTTACGATTAGTTATTTTGAAAAAGCCGCGAATCATCCCAGTCCGTTAGTGGTATCCGCCGCAAAATACGAACTCGTACCGAAAGCTGCGCGTTGTAAAAGACGTCTGCGAAATATTTTTACCTACCCTCCGATAAAATAACAGCAGTGAACGATCAGTACCAGCCTGTCTCTCCAAACAGAGCGTGCTCACGCCCACGCCCGCGTAACCACAGATCACGCCGCCGTGGTCTGGGGGTAAATTTCGCTCCCGCACACCAGACTAGGCTCCCCTCTGCAGCGGCCCAAGCCTAGGTTCGTTCCCTCGGCGTGGAGCCCTTGAGTACGCTGCTCGCGCTATACAGTGACACAAAATCTTACAACACTGCAACAACATTACACATATCACCTCCACACGCGTGCACGCACACATGCTTACACATGATAGTGGAAAGGTTTTTATTTTTGTTTTTCCCTTATTGAACTGAAACAGTTTAGAAAAATCATCCAACACAAAATACATATAAGAGTTATTGAGGTATGTATGCTTGGTACACATAAATGTTTCAATAACTCATATATGTATGAATAGGGAAAGGTTTTTATTTTTGTTTTTCCCTTATTGAACTGAAACAGTTTAGAAAAATCATCCAACACAAAATACATATAAGAGTTATTGAGGTATGTATGCTTGGTACACATATATGTTTCAATAACTCATATAAGTATGAATATGTAGCTAAGCTTAGGTTAGATCAGATAGGTCGCGAATTGCATGAATCAGGCAACAGCCCAAGCCGAGGTGTGCCGTGCACCCTTGAGCTAGTTGTCTAAATAAAATCGGCTGAGTGTCTTAAGCGCTCGCCTTTGCAGTCCGGTGAAGCTGTTAAGACCTTGATAGGCCAATAGCGTAGTCAGTTCGAAAAAAAAACATTACGAAATCGAAGCAAGCCGATCCTAGCCGGACGTTTCAATCTATTCCTCTCTCTCTCCCTCCTCACTCTCGACGTGCATAATACGTAATAAGACGTATATAATAAAAGCATTATATAACTTCTTGCATTTAATAATTTACTTATATTTATATAAACGTCACCTAAAAATAAGTATGCTAAAATGGCTAACTAAAATTACATAATAATAATTCCTACCCTAAGCAAATATGAAAGCATACAATTGATTATCGCGTCTCGTCGCATCGCCCACACACCATCTAATTGCTATTCCTATAACAGAATGATGATATTTTTACCGTAAACCGAAGGCAAACGGACCGGTTCGCCTTGACCCCGTTCTTAATATTATCTGGTATTTACTAACTTTCACGCGTGTTGCTTAAATTTTTGTTCGTGATTTTTTTTCAATTTGTATAAATTTCCTTGTGTACTTTCGAGTCGATCTTCCATTTCGATCATTCTCTTCTATTTTCCGATATGAACATTGTGAAATAGTCGGTGTATCTATATATTTTCCCTTCACAAAATTAGGGAAAGATACGGAGTGCTAAAACTTTATATATTTTTGAGCCTGTGTTTTAGGCATTAATTTGATAATATAGATAATATTAATATAATACTAACATAATAACAGAGGGTGGTAAATAATTGGCCTATATATGTATCTAAAAACAAACAAGTTAATTATCCGATAATCCGTATAAATAGAACATGCTACATTTTTACATTTACATTTAACACGTGCCACACAGCCTGAAGATCAAGCTTAACATGTACCACCCGTGCTACACGTGGCACAGAACGTGTTAAGTGCTATACTGTAAATCATGCGTTTACTTTTATCAGGCCACGTCATTAACTGAATTACGAATACAATGTTACCGTTTCCATTGTAATGAAATATCTATAAAACATCTACAAGACTCGTAAAGTGTGGGTATCCGTAAATATTATAGGTCGTGTTGGTAACTCGTCCTCGGCTCAAGTAAGATATTACGGATAAAGTGTGTAGCGAGAACAAATACAAACCGGGACAGCGATACAACTGTTTTATTGGCATACCCACATGACATAATATTTACGGATACCACATAAATAGCCTACATCAGCCATTCCTAAAGTGCACACATTGAAAATCATCAGGGTTCCGATAGTCAGTTACATTTCTCATTGAATCCTTACATTGTTTTAGACGTTAAATAATATAAATAATTATGTTAGTTAGTAGAAAAATATATTAAAATTATGTAGAAATTATGTTAGTATAAATATTATTTTGGAATAGCGGAATAAGAATTGTCATACTTATATTTCAAATTTCACTTGTCCTATTTGTCTTCGTTTAATTAAAGTATTTTAAAAGGAAATATTATGTTTGGTGCGTATTCCTTAGTAAATTTTATATTAACTTTTATTGTTTAGAAATTGTGAACCTCTCCTTTCTCAAGTTATAATTAACTTACCGTGTGTATTAATTATGAACAAAGGAAGTCGAAATATCAATTACAATTTGATACAAATACTATGTGTAACAATTACAAATAGACTATTTGTTTATGTAGATTTATTTTCACTATACCCATTCTGCAGTTTGATGCGATCGTGTCCTCTGCGAAAACTACAGGTGTTCAAGGCCAAAAGCCACTTTAAATTAGGAGGCACTTACTATAGAGCTGTGCATGGGACTCACTACAAATATATATATAGTTTTTGATGAGAAACATCTATAGGCGACAGTAAACTTGATTGTTGGCGTGGCGAGACGTGGCGAGACGTGGCGACGCGATGCCATGTGCAAGTGACTGTGCGCAATCTCTCTTGCCGCACTGAGCTCGCTTACTTATAGTGTATACAGTGATGTTTACTACATTACACATGTGTTTCACATCTGCCAGGCGTACCGTGACGCGTCACAATTTTTTTTATAGGACGTAAGCGAACATGAACCTTTGAAAGTGATCACCGCCGTCCATAGACACTAGCAACACCAGGGGAGTCGCAAGTGCGTTGCCAGCCTGTGTTGGAGGGGGGTAGGGGTGGGACTGACCGAATGAAACGCAACAATGGAAGCACTATCACTTCACATCGGTTTTCTGTGAGTCGGGTGGGACTACCCCGGGCGTCCGACCCATTCATGCTGAAAGCAGTAATATGTAGCTTCGGCGTGGCTTTACCACCTACTACTATTTTGTTACATTAGTTAATATATGAAAGAAGTTATGTTGTTAAAAGTAGATGAAGTCAACAAAAAAAGGCTTTTAGTGTATAATGTTGTAGACAATTGTTTAGAATAAAAATTAGTAAAAAAATCTCAAGGTGACCTAAAAATGTTAAACGCAATTTTCAAATATGCCTCTTAAAGGAATAAAAATAATTTAGCCATAATTACATGTATTAATTATTTACCAAGTTGACAGTTTTACAATTAATAATAATCTTACACTCTTTAGTAATTATGTAAGTACTGTTTTAGTATAAGGACTAAGTGTACGACCAGAGTGGACGTTGTAATCGAGCGTCGAGCGTAGCGTCGCGTGCGGCGTTCCTTTCAAACGTATGCATTAATACGTGAGTGTCCTGAGTGGCGCGCGAGCGTCGCTCTTGGACGCTGGACGCCCCGCTGGACGCACCGCCGAACGCAGATGCACTCAGGCCGTACACTAAGTTGTAGATAAAGATAAAAGTAGAACTAACTAGGTATTACAGGTGTTCTCAGTGGCAGTTCCAGATCTTTTGTACATTTCTTCTGGTTGTTGCTTGCCTATATTCGTTATAATGTCCAAGAAAATACTGCCTTACGTTACACTATGGTAAACTTATAAAAACAAGGGATTGAAATTTCCAGAAAGTAATATAAATTAATTTATTTGAAATTGATAACGTTTTAAAGGAAACATGCTGTTTCAACGTATACTATTTTAGAACTTGTTCATTTGTTTACGGTACTGGGATCGATAAGCTTTCAATGTTCGCTCGTTCCGCAAATTGAAGGGTCACGGGGCGCTTTATCTCTTTCTAGATAATATTGTACTTTCAAATTATTTCGTGTTCGTGTATATTTTGTACAGGTGGTAGCAATATAATAGATAAACTATTTGATTCTGGTGTCACCTAGTATCATGACAACCAAACAGCTGATACATACTGTAGTTTATATATTAAACAGTCAGAGTTATCAATATGTTACCCGTTACAATCATGTATCTATACTAATATTATAAAACTGAAGAGTTTGTTTGCTTGAAAGCGCTAATCAGTAACTCAGGAACTACTCTGATATGGAAAATTCTTTCAGTGTTAGATAGATGTATCGAGGAAAGGTATATGTTATATATTATCACGCTAAGACCAATAGGAGTGGAGCACTAATGAAGAATGTTTCAAAATCGGAGTTAACGTACGTATTATTTAAAACCTTTCACCTTCTACTTAAACGAAGCAGAAGCTAATAGTATTTATATGAAAAGCATGTCCTTAATAACATTATCGCATCGTGACTAGTTTTAAAACGGTGCGGTATCAATATTTCTTGGTAATAAGTTAGCTTCTCACTATTTAATCATATCGTATTTTTCACATGTGAGCTACGAATCACTATGGATTAGAAACGCCATCGTTATGTTCATATTTTCATTATTAATTCTTTAAAAGTCCCTTTGTTAATAAGAATTATCTACGGAGCCCTTGCGGCTCGAGGACTCATATCAGGCTTAAGGAAATAAATGCTGCAGTTAGAAAAGTTAAAAAACATCGCCCTTCATCGAGGATGATGGGTGCCAGGATAATTCTTACGTGCGGTTAGGAAATTACTCAGACACGACACCGGTTCAAACCGACACCGGAAACAGTTCAAACAAAAAAGTTATAGCTTCAAAATGTTATTCAACAAATATAACTAAACCATAACACCTGTGGCGTAACCAGTGTCTCAGGTGTAAGTGTAGGTATATTAGTACCTAATAATAGTTTACTTTGCCAACCACGCTGTTCTAATTTACTCGATTACAATTATCTGTTGTATTTGCTACCAGCTATTATACTGAATCTTCAATCATCAGCAAGGCCATAGGTCTCATCCCGTAGGAAGTTATGGGCATAAACGTCAACCCACGACTTATTGGCGATTTCAAACTCTGAGGAATCCACAGTTCTGTTTTCCCACCTAGTACTACAAGAACATTTCTCAGGATTAGGTTTCCTAACGATGTTTTCCTTCACCGTCATCCGATAGTGTTACCATTTATCAGTAAATGTAGGCGAATTCCGAAAAATTCGCTGGTACGAATAGGGGTTAGAGAGAGCCTGTAGATATCGAAATAATATTCCACCTGTCAAACCACTAGACCACGACCACTGAATCTTTAATACTTGTTTGTAATATATGTAGCAGGATACATTTATAATTTATCACTTATTGTACTCAATCTTTCCTTTAATATCATCTATAAATTAACTAAAGAAAAACTTGAATACACCTCCTTAAATAGGTACACACTGGGCACGAACAAACAATAAAAATATCATATTCAAATACTTAAGTTTTGATTGACCAAGTTCGTTTAGCTATGCTGTATTTAAGGCAACTGCCTCGCTGTAGAGCGTGTCTTTAATAAAATAGAGACCTTGAGACCTTCACCTTGTATCTTCGAACGCGAATGAAGGTTACTGCGTCGTCTTTGTTTACCAGCCGAGTGGTGTTTGTTATTTAGGAACTGGTTAATCGTAACATTTGTAATTTTTATGGGGGCATATGTTAGTTGTAATTGCGTTTCTAAATATATAGTTTTTTTTAATTATTTTAAAGTATATTTTATAAAGTCCGCGTCAAATGTTATGGCCGCTCTAAATGTAGCTTTGAATTTGGCTTTGCGTATAGTACAGTCAAGAAGTTAAAACAAATTCAAAATATTACCATAAGAATTTTACATTGGCATTTATTCATCTTTGTTACGATACTATACGTATAGTATAGTACGTTTTTAATCAATTATGATTCTAGGAGATATTTGCCTATTACATTAAGTAATAAGAATGTGGCAGTACAACGACCACATTATAACGTTCAAAAGGTTTTGTAGAATTAATATACGACTTTAATTGTGTCATCTTATAAACGCTTTGACAGCTAATTTACGTAAACATCTTTATTTTATATACATATAGACTATTTGCAAATTATTATAGATAAAAACGAACAGATAATAATAAAAATTGAATCATTACTAAGGTAATAAAACAACAGTAAAACTAGAAATGGACAATAGTTTCAAAAGATTTTATGCGTGTTACAATGCCGTTATTGTAAATAAAATATATTCATAATAAATAAATAATTTGTAATAAACAACGCCTTCCATAGAAACATCATATTTTGAGTGAATGGGTCTTCTAATAAAGACAAATCTACAAGAAAAAGAAAACAACGACAAATAGCAATCACACTAACAACAAAATTAAAATGAATTCTGAATGCAACTGTACTGCAACTAATAATGACAGGACACATGTGTCAACGTGGGTGAAATAGGGTGTCAGATGCGCGCGCGGGCGAGCTTGCTCCCCTTTTACCTCACTACGTCCCTCTGATACCTAAATTTGTGTTCTGCGCATCTACTTCAGAGCGTTTTTTTTTTTTTTTTCGAACTGACTATGCTATTGACCTGGCAAGGTCTTTACAGCTTCACCGGACTACTAAGGCCGAGCGCTTAGAGCACTCAGCCGATTTTGGTTTTGGGTAACATACACAAGGGTGCACGCACACCTCGGCTTGGGCTGTTTCCTAAAAAGACGCGTCTGTCCTAGCTAAACTATACTAAGCTATTCATACATATATGCATTTGTGAATTATGCAATGAAAATTGCATGATTCACCAATGAATACGTGTATATCGGAAATGAAACGAACTAAACTATTCGATTCAGTTCGATTGAGGGAAAAAAAGTAAACCCTCCCACAATGTGTATATATGTGCACGTGTGTGAGAGAGATAATCTCATATGTGTGTTCAAGTGATGTAGGTGAGTCACTGTATCGCGAAAATAATATCAAGAGGGCTCCGCGCGGGGACGACCTAGGCTCGAGATATTATTGAGAACCGCGAAGTGTGCGGGAGCTAATAGGGATCGATTACAAAAGCGTGGGCGCAACACGCATTTTATAAGATTGAATTTAAATTTACTAACGGTGACGGCACCGAAGTCTAAAAATAGACATAACAAAAATTATTATTATTGTTTGACGGTTATTTTTAGGGGAAGATAGACGTAAATACGCGATTTACTCTATCTTATTTGAGTTATTTATTTTTTACCAGCTGCGCGCGCGAGCCGTTGTAGTGTAGCCGCGATGGCTGGAAATCTATGGATTGCCGTGACGGCACCTAGTAGCGGATTACGAGAGCACTCTTCGTACGCCGAGATCTCCGAGATCTCGTGGAAAATGAGTAGTTGACCTGCGTAGTCAATACTCGATAGGGAAAAGGAGTATGCGGGGTCATCCTGTGAAGGATTAGCCGCCGGAGGTTTGGGAGTGTGCTGGGACGCGGGTTTAGGAGCCCACGGGGCCTGAGGGGCCCGGTAGGGGCGGGGGGGCGCACTAGTCGCGGGTACGGACGCTGCCGGTGCACGAGACGTGCCCGGCAGGTTCGGGAAGGCCTCTCGAGACATGAGAGGCGGAGGTCGAGGACGGGCGGGGGCAGCGGCCGTCTTAGACGGCGACGCCTGCCTGGGGTATCGAGGGCGCTTTGTGCGCGGGGCGCGGGGACATCCGCGATAATTCGCGGTATGGCCCACGCCGCGGCACAGAACACAGCTCGGAGGGTCGGAGGCGTCTTTCGTGCGAGAACACTCCCTAGTGGAGTGGTCGCCGAGGCACTTAACGCACCTGGGTTTCAGGCGACAGTTTCGTGCGGAGTGTCCGTACACCTGGCAGTTGTGACACTGCGAGGGCACAGACGTTTTGCGCGGCGGCTCGACTATGACGCCGGAGAGGCCGCAAAGGGATGTAAGATTAAAAATCGCTTTCCCCTGAGGGGTGCGATCGAGGACAACGAGAACCATATCATATGGAGCCCTGGTGCGCGGAGAGCGCATGCGATGAACCTCGCGAACAGGAATCTTCTGTTCCTTGAGGTCGTCTGAAATGTCGTCAGTCGGGAGTTCTGAGGGGACTCTACGGATCACAACCCGTAGTTTACGCTCCTCTTCGAGAGAGTGCGTGAAATAGCCCCACTGGTTGTCCCGAAGGAAACGAGTGAGGTTGCGATGGGCGGTGGACGTGGCTACCTTCACCTGAATACCTACAGCGGTATTCACGGCGGAGGTGTAAGGGATACCTGCCGTTTCCAGCAGGCTAGAAATCTCAACCCAAGACGCTTTGTCTTGGATCGTAACGGGGGGCGGTGGGCGGGGCTTCTTGCCCGAAACTGCGGAACCCGCAGCCACGGGCGAGTCGGGTCTAGAGGGCGCTGGTGTCGCCTTTGGCACTTTCGCGCCATCGACGTTTGCGATCTTTTTAGAGGGCAATTTGTCCTCCGGATCGGAAGTGGAGTTCGAGCGCTTCTTGCGCGGTTTGCGATGCGTGACGGTGGTGAAGCCATCGTCCGCAGCAGGGGCTTGCTCAGCCTGAGGGGCTTGCTCGGCAGGGGGATCCTGCTGAGCAGGAGGGTCTTGCTCCATGTTTTCTTCGTCCCTTAAACGTTTTGATTCAATAGATTATCGAGGTGTGTTGAGATATAAGTCCGCGTCAAACTTTTTAACCGCTCTGAAGTACCCCATCCCAGACGTCTCAACACACCTCGATAATCTATTGAATCAAAACGTTTAAGGGACGAAGAAAAGAGGTACTATTTCTGCTACATTATCTGAATTTAATATAGATATTGAAGTACCTCTATTATCGCTTTGCTTTTTCTAATAACTAAGAGGCCTAACGTCTTGGATTAAGTAGTCGAGTGTAACTGAGGATGCACGACTCATGCTAACGGACCGAGTTACTAATTACGTCATTACCATAAGGTTACTAATTATATTAAAATTAAAACTCTACACAGAAGTCCTTTCTTCACAAACCTCACGATTTGTTTAAATTATGATAAATTATGTAATTAATAAAATAAATGTCAAAAGGTTATTCATCTTAGGAGTGCTTAGGTTAAAAAAACATGAGTTATAATATTTATATATAAATAATTCATATATTAATTAGGTGATTATATCTGCTAGGAACAACTTTTATAATGCTTTTAAACTCCACATTTCTTAGTAGAAATTATAAGGCAGCCCGCCGCTGCAGCGCTGGCACAAGCGAAAGTGAAGAGTATTTTCTTTGTCTGAGCAATTTTCCAAAAAGGCTTAACCGATTTTGACGATACTTTTACTAACTGCTAGAAAAATGTTCAAAGCTTCATATCACCTATACATATCATTACGCTTTTCCATAGCGAGTGAGCAGTCATGATAAATTTTAACAAAGGTAACATAAAATCGGTAAGGTTAAGTAAGGGATTAAGTAGTAATAACAAAATGACAATTATAAATTACTAGCGGGCCCGGCGGACGGTGTACCCCACTGATAATAATAAAAAATATTTTGATAAATTATATACCTAAACAATTTTTATGATTCACTTTATCTACTGGTGAAAACCGCATGAAAACCCGTTCAGTAGTTTTTGAGTTTGTCGCGAACAGACAGACAGACAGACGCGACAGAGGACTTTATTTTATAATATTTAGTGATAATACAAGAGATATAATAATATAAAACGACCCACATTATATGCAGGTAAATTTTGTAGTCTTCAAGAAATAACAATATCATTTTTCATTCATTTCATTCATTAATTCCAAAAATCATTATTAAACATGAGGTGCTTATATTGCCTTTTATAGTTATTTTGTCAAAGATCTTTGGTTAGGGCGCCGACGCGTTAAAACTGATCTATTTTTCCAATCCACGATCGTGCTCATTTCATAATTTACCATACCAGACAAACAGAAAGAATCGTTGAGGTACTAATCGATTCCTCTTGACCCAAATCCGCCTGGGTCAAAGCCATGTCGCAGGCAAGCCGGCTAGAATAACAATGCCGATGTTGTCTTCGAAACTACTCTATATAGCTGCGGGGAGCTGATGAGGAAAACACATTTATATTATTCAGCATTGGCGCCATTACCCTGTTTGTTATGTTTGGTTATTTTTAGTTTTTCCTTGAATTTTGTTGCAATCAGTGTGTATGTCACTCTTTCTGCCATTTATATTTACAAAATTTGTTTATAGCTTTACTGGAAAATATAGTGGTATTGTTACAGAGAAGCGTTGATTCATGTATAATATAAAATAGTAAACCCCCATTTCCTGCTTCATCATTTATAAATTTATTCATAACTGGTGCCTCATCCCGGCATCGCACGAGTTTATATTTATTTTTTAAACATTTTGGAATAAAGAAGAGTGCCTTTTCTAGATGTAGAGTAACTTTAGCAGCACATACCGCTGGTCCGATTCATCAGTCTATTTTTTAGCAAAATATTTAGAAGAAATCTTATTGATTGTTCTGGTTTGGATGCTGTTCTGATGATAATATGAGGATATGGATAACATGGCTGATTTTGGTCGGCATTTTTATTAGCTTATAAAATGTAAAATAGTAGTTATAATTACATAACTATAATCATTAAGTTTTTTGTGGATATTTAATATTGTAGAACATTTTTTTTGTTCTATCATCAATAGTTTCCGCAGCGCATCCAATGATAGATATTTTATGGCAATTTTTTACACCTTCAGTTACATTATTGAAGTTCTGGTAGCGATCCCTAATTTTTTCTTGTAATAAATATGGCCTATATTACTCAAAGATAATGTAGCAATCAAAGAATTTTAGAAATTGGTCCAATAGTTATTGAGTTTATTTGTTACAAACAGATAAAAATCTTTCCTCTTTATAATGTTAATGTACATTAACGACTCGGCCCGATTTCGCTTGGGTGCAATATGGTAGCGATGTAAGTTTTTAAACGATTTAGATCATCAAACACACTTCACTTCAGAATTCATCAAAGTCATCTTAACTACGTAACAATGTTTACACGAACTTTTTTTTGGTGGGCGTTATTTTTAATCTATAATATCAATTATTAGAATAAGATATACTCTACTGTAATTGGTAGTTTTAATCTACATTCAATGTCCAACACAATAAGTGAATACAAGCCGGGGTTCAAATCAACGGACATCAGATTGATATTGCACCGGATAAGCCGCTAGACCACCACATCTATAAATTGCTCATTTCAGTAATTGCTCAGTAATTTTTTATTTTACAACTTACGCAAATTATTAATTAAAAGTATTTCCTTAAAGATTAATCCTAAACATGAAGTTTTGGAAAGTAGACATAATTGAGAACGATACTTACACCGTCACGTATTTTCCTTGAACTTAAAAATAAACTGAAGTATAGGATGAAGCTTGTGTTTTGATTGACGGGGTATTTATTAGTTCGTGTCCTAAATATAAGCCTTACTAAGTTTGATTTAAGATCAATAATGGATCTTTGTAAGATATCACACTTGAAAAATTATTGTATTAAAATTTGTACTTTTTGAGATAGATGTCGCTTCTATATTATTTTGTATTTACTAGTACACATATATATATATATAAATCATAGGTAAAAAAATCCAAGTAAAGTAGTATTTAATCTATGGTAATTTTTAATGGAGTAAATAAAAGAAAAAGAATATTGATAGAGAAAAAAAGAAGAAAATAAAGCCATAGAGAAACCCGTTTCGCTCCAGTATAAAATAAAATTAGGTTCTATACTCGGGAATCACTATATACCCTATCGTTATTATAGCTTAACTACAGCCTGTTGCCAGTAATCTTAACACGGGGACATAACGTCCATAATAATACAATAACAACAATACAGCCATACGGCTGTCCAAAGGAAGTCTTAAATGATATTAAATAAAATACAGACTTATATAATATTCAATTATATTAGAACGTTTGACAGACAATATGAAACGTGCGACCAATTCTAGCAATCATTAATTCTATTATACAAAAACAAAACAAAACAAAATGAAATCAATCCAGTTCTTCGTTATCAATTATTTGAATACAGTTAAGTACACATAAACGTATAATATTACATTCAACGAATCGTTTTAGGGGCCTATAAGGAATCATTAAACCAAACTATAGATTTGCTAAAATATATTAAGGTTATTATAGATAATATATCTAAATGTATGATTATATGATTATATAATAGATTATACAAACACTAACGGACGTGACGGACGTTGCCCTGCCTTGATAATAAAAAAAAACTAAAATTCAACCGCAGCGCTACCTGCTACCAATTGTCAATGTAAACCATTCTTGAAACACTCACAAAATTTCATCAAAATCTGTCCAACCGTTTCGGAGGAGTTCAGGCACATACACACGGACAGGACAAAAATGTATACAAATATAATAGATTGATAAAAACAATACAAGTATGTAGGTGACCAGAGCATCGCGTGGTTGCAACCCGGAGACCTTGGATTCACGTTATATCATACTTCAGTATGAGGTGTTACGCTATGTGTTTAGTATTCCATTGTAGTGTTACTACTTGCTACATTGTTTTTATATATAAACAGATGTTGTACGCAGGTTATTTAGGTGAGGCGGGTTAATTAATATCTAAATATCTCGACTTATGGTATTTCTTTTCATTATTTGTTACATAATTTTGACCAAGTTAATGTAATATTCGTAAACACAATAACTGGTTATTTCTTTCGCTTGAAATACACACTGGTCTGGATGACCAGGTTCAATTCCTAACTCGAAAACGATAATTATTTTATTAATTGGTTGAATTATCTTTGCTATATGATCTTTCATATATATATTTTGCGTTATTGTATGCCCTTGTGTAGCCAGTGTGTAAGGAAAATGCTGAAGCGATGCGACACATACTTCGTTCGATTTAATGTAAACTTGACATATTCCTTAGGTATTTTTTTCTGGATAAAAGTTATACCAAGACATTTTTTGTACCCTTGATAACTATATCAGTTAGGGGTTAAGTGGGCCATAAAATATTTACAAAATATGCCTCCTCTTACTTTCCAGTATGAAGAGAGTTAGCGACTTCGAAAAATCTTGGTTCCTCTTTATTCATTCCTGTAAAACTTAACAATAATGTTTGGAGTTGTTTAAATCAACTTTTGCTAAGGAAAACAGAGTAATTTACGCCACGTCTGCACAACACGTAATTGTTTCCTAATTATAATTATTTTCAATAGAAAATGAAGCTAACTTTGTGCTCATTAAATATTACTTTACTTAGCCTTAAATTAATTAGTGATCACGAAAATCTTTTTCTGTACTTTTAATCGTAATTCTTTTTAAAAAAATATTATCCGCTATGTTTATTAATTTATTCGAATATCTTTTACGGTCTTACTTTTAATGGAAGAGAAACCTTAGAAATGCCCTTGACCTCGTTACTACTCCCTCCCCTTTTTTCTACACGAACGAAACTCGATATTTCAATATCGCTGTTAAGGTCGCGAACATGTAACAAAAAAATTAGGACAATTGTACGCTACAATTATTTTATTATAAAAAATAAAGAAATTCTTTGTATATAATATGTATAAACATTTTACATTTACTCATACATAATCTTCCTTAACACTTGAACTGTCCAAAATCAAACTCCATACAAACGAATGTTTGTACCTCACGAGGCAAAGGTCAACACACTGTTGGCAGAATAACCTTAAAAATAGTTAATTTATTACAAATCTCAGTAAAATAATCAATGATGTATTGTAAAATCATAATTTTTATGTAAAATGTATCTTTACTTTGTTTTTTCATTTATACGAATTCTTTTTACTAAACTATGAAATTTACGATGTCGTGAAATTAAATAATAAATAAAAACAAGATCCACCATTTCTAGATCTAGGTCTTAATAAATCAGCCGAGGGGTTAATTAAAATCATTATCAAATTTCATTCAAAAGTCTTGAGTATTAAATGAAATTAAAGAGTTAAAAGCGGCTGATATGTAAGATAATCATGTTTAAAAAGCAAATAATACAAGTTTGCGGTAGAGAGACGGCGCGGGCGCGCCTCGCGAACAGCTCTAACCCAATTCCACCGGTATCAGCTTTCACAACACGTTGCATCACAACCGTAGTGTGTGAGATGCGCGAACTTGTCTGCGTTATATAAAAATAAACAGTACTTTCGAACGTTTAAGCATTTAATTGGACTTTAAGAGTAGTCTTTTGTGATATAAACATTATTATAGAAATCACTATAACACATGTAAGAAATAAATATGGTAGAGGCACGCCGAAGCTATTATTGGTTTCAGCATGAATGGGTCGGCTCACCCGGGGTAGTACCATCCTCTCACCGACGACTGTTACACTGTTACAGTGCTTGCATCTTACTTTGTTGCGTTTCGTTAGGTCAGTGAGAGCGCCGGATACCCACCTCCCCCACTCGTCGTCGATCATTCTTTTCAAATACATGTCATAGAAAAGAAGGTAGAGTTGAGTGAACATTATAGTAATTATAATTAGTAAATGCTAAATATTGATTTTTATACAGAACTAACGGGCCCGGCAGACGTTGTCCTTTTTTTTTGTTTTTTTTTTCTATTTACGTGGGGAAATCCTTTATGGATACGCCACCCTCTCGGGGGAGAGAGTGGGTTATTTCCGACTCGCACGGACTAAAACCCCACGGTGTACCGACCGCCGCATGGTAGGGGCGGGGCGGCCAGGGATCGAACCTGCTGTCTACCTGAGAAACCGCCTCTGCGGCAGCCTGGCGACTGAACGCCAGGCTGCGTCCTACTATAGAGAGACTACTGGGTACAACAACCAGTCGTCTCCCCTCGTCGGCCTCACCTGTGCAATGAGGAGATAGGTCGGGGAACCCATCTCCTCAGGTTCGGCTCGGTTATGGGTGGGGGCGAGCGTTCCTTCTCCCCCTCCTTCCTGCTATCCTTTGGCGGAGAGGGCCACTTTGCGGAATTTCCTCGCGGGCCCTCTCCGCCGCCTCCTTCTGCGAGATGACTTCCTCGCAGAAGGAGGCCACAGCAGTCCATCCCTCCTCGCTGCCGAGCATGGCCGAAACCACGCCCGGCAGCGAGAAATCGTTCCCTACCGCCGCAGCCAGGGTGCGGCGCTGATCGTCCCACGCCACACAATCAGAGAGAGTGTGCTGCGCGGTGTCCGTCTCAGC